>JAGQEM010000100.1:0-104654 GCA_019202945.1 Corynespora olivacea
TTTAGGGATAGAATAGTAAGCCTGGGCTTTATTAAAGGACAGCTCTGTTAGTTTTCGCGGAAGATGTCTAGGTAAGGCAGGGGTAAAATAGAATCGTAGAGTATAAAGTACTAAATAGATTATATTTTAAAAGAGAGCTTTGTAATAAGGTTAAATACAAGAGCTATAAGGGCTATTATATTTAGACTATATACTAGTAGTATCCCGTAAGTCCCGTAGGTCTCGTAGGTCCCGTAAGGCTTAGCTCTGCGAGACCGTTGGGATACTTAATAGCATCAGGATATATAACTTATAATCACGTGGGGTTATGTAATATAACTATTTCTCTAGTACTTTAGTGAGGTAGGGTATTACTACGTTGCTTACCTTACGCCTGTCTTTTATAAAGCACCGTGCCGCCCACTTCTAGGTTTACAACACTCATAAGGACATGAGCAAGAGGAAGGGGGGATAATATTATAAACCTAGAAGTAGGCAGTACAGCGCTTTATAAAAGATAGGTATAAGGTGAGCGACGTAGTAATATCCTACCTTACTAAGGTACTAGAGAAATAGCTATATTACATAACTACACGTAATTATAGGTTATACGTCCTAACGCTATTGAGTATCCTGATAGTCTCGTAGAGCCAAGCCTTACGGGACCTACGGGACGTACGGGAATTACAGGACACTACTAGTATATAGTTAGAATATAATAGCCCTTATAGCTCTCGTGTTTAACCTCGTTACAAAGCTCTCTTTTAAAATATAATCTATTTAGTACTTTGTACTCTATAATTCTATTTCACCCCCTGCCGTACCTAGATATCTTCCGCGAAAACTAATAGAGCTGTCCTTTAATAAAGCCCAGGCTTACTGTGTTACGGCCCAGGGCCTCTTTAATTAGTTCAGTTCAGTGTTCGGGCCCGGAGGAACTAGCCTCCGGGCTGCACCCACAGATAGTTCGGCTATACTATAAATAGCCTCCTAATACAATATACGATTTTTCTCTATTTACTACATAGGCCTTCTTTGTAGCCTGTAATATACTATTCTATCCCTAAACACTTCTGTTAAAGATATTAAGGCTAGTTCAGATCAAGGATCTCAACAAGCCGCTAGGGTACTACCTAGGTAGGATAGGTACCTGAGTAGGCACCTAATTACCCACAAAGATCCCCCCGGATACTATACTTACTATAGGGTATACTTAGTAGAACTAGGATAGAGCTTCCTAGTCTATATATTATATCCCTATATTACTAATAAGGGAGACGGCTGAAGCTGCTACTACTCTACTTAACTCTATACTTTTACTATACCTTTATCTCTTTCTCCTGTTTCTTCTTACTATACTCTAGTCTTGAGGTGCTGTAATACTGTAGAGACTACTCTCTCACGTCCTTTAAACACACACAAGGGCTATAAAGCCATAGACAATAGCCTAATAGGCTTTAGAAAATACGTTTTATATATAAACCTTTCCTTACTTTTCTTACTTAGAGGAGGATTAAGGACTAACCAGCTCTCTACTTTCCTTTTTATATAGGGTAGTAATAATAAGATCTGCCTTTACTACACCAGGTGCTCAGCACGTCCATCATGCCCCATGGGAGGCTTATATAGCAGGAAGGCCTACGGCTAACTCTATAGGACGTAAATTAATACCAACCAACTAACCAACTAATAAAGCCTACTGTTACTATATAGCCCTCCGCCCTGTACTTCCTACCGCCCCGTACGGCCCTTTATCCTACCGCTGAGGCTCTTATTAAGCTCCTACGAATTTAAACACCTAAGCTACCTACGTATAAATCAGAATAGACACTACTATTTCTTAAGGAGGACGACCGTTTTTACTATAATAAATAGCTTAAGGTATTTAATAGATAGACATAGGATAGGTTTATATAAGTTAATTCTAAAATCCTACGCTATATAAGGAGGACGCTCTAGAAGGAAGGGATTTTAAAAGAGAACTCAGTACCTACGCCTATAGCCCTCACACAGATAGCAAAGTAGTAGCTAGGGGATAGGGAGTAACTTTAAAAGAAAAAACCGCTAGTGTCTATACGCGCGTATAGTGTTTCACTATAGTTTAGAGTTACTCCTTACAAACAGGGGCTACCCCACAGATCGTACAATAGATGGCCACATAGATCGTACCATAGATGGCTATATAGATCCCTCTCTCCTCTGTACGGAGTGAGAGGGAGAGTCAAATTGGATACAGCCTTTGCCTCCATCAATCGCGCGACCCTACTCACAGCAGCAAACTTTGCATGATAGGCGGTTTAGTAATCGGGGTCGGAAAAAACCATTTCCCCATGTTATGGCTTAGTGGTGTCAGCATGGGATTTTCGACTACTATTACCGTACTATTTTTGCTACTCGAAAGTGTGCTTTTATATCCAGTCATTAGCATCGGAACAAGAGTGAAATGTGAATTGAATCGTACGAGAAAAGAAAATAGATTGAAGTAGCAAAAGAAGTAAAGGGTTCGTGTTGATCTACAATCTCTTGAAACAGGTGAGAGTGAGACTAGCGATGAGGACAACGTTTGGGTATAGAATAAGGGGGATAATCTATATTATAGCTATGATATGTGAACTTTGGCGTCTAGACTGCCACGCCTCCCCTTAAGAAGCCAGAATTAGAAGAATACTTTTCATTGTAGCATAATAAGTTTAAAAGGAGTCTGAGAGTTTTAAAAACTGACTGCAGGTGTTTCTAGGAGAGGGTGATGCTGTCTTTTGTTGATCTTGAAAGTCTGGGTCGATAGGATCTTAGACAAAAACGAGGCAATAACATATGATACTATTTTCAAGTGTATATTTGACTTCATATATTGCCGAGTTTTGTGATTGAAATGTTGAAGTATCCGTTTGTGGTGAATTTTAATATCACGCTGACGTGCGGTGCTTGACCCCGTATTATTTCAGCTTTCTTATGCACGTCGCCATTTTCGTATGAACAAGCTGCAGATAGAGAAGTTTACCCGGTAGCTGAAACTGGCAATGATACACGAGGTAGATGCAGTCTCGTATTAGCTGAAGCATCCCCGAATGCATGCGCAAGCTGACGTGGCAACATGTAAGGCTCCCAATTCTTTGATAAGAGAAAGAAATAAAGATGATATGAGTCTTGAGAAAGCGTAAGGTTTATTTGACCACTTCCTGTACAACTTCCACCGAAGCATACTATTTGGCGCCGATACGGGAGAGAATTCCGGTCGCAGGCACAGCTACGATGCTTTCGTACTCGCACACACTTCTGCAGTTTTGCTTCATTCACGTCTCATTTGGAACGAGATTTCAACCCAATTGCACGATTCCATCCGAGAATTCGACCTACGTCGCAGATCCTAATGTCCGTTCAACACTGAGCATTTTCTGGAGCGCCGTGTACACAATGTTCATCTGCACATGGGCTGTTCAACATCTCAACCTGCCTGATCAAACACTGAAGCGCAAAAACGAAGATGTCAAGTTTTGGCAATTTTGGCAATTTTGGAAGCTGTGGGCCCGAATCCCATCGAAGTTTTTAACCAGGACCAAATGGATGTTGGTAACACTTCTCTTGCCGGAATTTCTCCTCGGAAGAGCATTAGGAGATTACATTTCTGCACATTATTTTGCGAGGAAAACGAATAGCCAGTGGATCAAAATCCATGGCTTCTATGCGAATTCCGGTGGCTTCTTACTTTATCCACCGAAAGGACGAAATACTACGCAGCAAGTACCTAAAAAAGATATTACGAGCTCCGAATCGGTCCAGAAAATTGGCACTCGTCCTAAAATACATGGCTCGCGGACTCCAAGCGAATTGGAGAATCAAACACTTCCAAAAGAAATTGATGGCCAAAGTGAAAACGCGGTTGAAGTAGACGATACTAAGTACCCTTTCGCCATAAATACAGAACAGCTCCGATTCCTGCTACATACAAAAATGATCGACGAATCACCCCCCATAACAGAAGCCGAGCTGAAAGAAAAGAGCTCGAGCGACGTCTTTACAACACTAATGGCACTACTGCAACTGCTATGGCTAGTCGTGCAAGTCATCACACGGAAAACCATGAATCTTGCGACAAGTCAACTGGAGATCTCGGCGCTTTCCTTCGCTGTTTGTACTTGTATCACATATTTACTATGGTGGGAAAAGCCTCAAAATCTCCAAATCGCTACCCAGGTTTTTCTACACCACAGGAAGCTTACGGGAGACGAGGTTAAAGCATTGGAATCTTGTATCGGGTCCAGTTTCTTCATGAATGGACTATTAAGTAAGAAGGATAAAAAAGAACTCGCCGGAACCATTCCAAACGATCGCTACAACCCGAAAGTGAGGATGTGGAGATACGAGTTCATGAGAAGACCACGTGGAAAAGAAGATCCAGAGCTATGGCATTGGGACATGAAAAGTGAAGACGTGGGATTTTTGATTGGTGCAGTCATCCTAGGTGCGTGTCATTGCATTGCGTGGAACTTCGATTTTCCCACCCCGATTGAGCGGACGCTTTGGAGGGTCTCTAGTGTGGTGATTACCGGTGTAATGCCCCTCTATTATCTTCTTTGGCTGGTCTGGAGCGTTGTTGAAGATCGTTGTGACATTAAATCTGACACTGTGGTCCGTATACTGTCTTGGGTAGCATATACATGTTATGTTCTGACCCGGTTGTATCTCGTTGTGGCTGCTTTTCGCGATCTTTTCTACCTTCCTCCAGAGGCTTTCGTTGCAACATGGTCGGGATCGTTCCCGCACTTCGGATGATAGGGATTGGCCTTCAATTTTTGCTTTCTCTTGGTTTGATGAGATTGACTCATTTGTACAACCATACCATTTACCCCGAATGGGGTTAAGAATGACAGTGCGACAGTGCACCAATATACTATGGTACAAGGCATAAGGATTGTATGTGGTCGAGGCGTTGCGAGCAGGGGCCTTGGTCACGGAGATAGTGATACTGCTAAGATCCAATGGTAGGTATTATCGCTCAGGAGGTGAAGAGGTACGTACTATCTCCGTAGCCAGGGCCTGCAACGCCTCGATCACCTACAATACTTATGCCTTGTACCATAGTACTGAATTATAAAACCCTGCATTGTTTTTGTCACTAGTCTTCCCATATTAAAGCGTGCGACATTGGCAGGGTGCAAATCCTTTTTATTAACGAGTTAAACTCGAAGTACTTGGCTGTTGGATTGCGACTAAGGGAATTCGATGTCACTGTTGCATTGTGCTACGACTACGACTATTGGGCAAAGACATGCTCATTATGCGGTTAATGCTGTCTGCACAACCATACAGGATTTTTTGGCATGTTCTTATGTACGCATCAATTTCTAGTAGGAGACTGATAAATCTCTATCAACGTTCTGGAAAAGTCTGCAGTCGAACTCGCTTCGGAAGGAATCTCGTTGTCCGCGGGAGCTATAGACGGAGCGGAAGGAACGAACCCGTTCGTTGTGGAGACGCTGACACGTCTTCGAGCTTCTCTCACTACCAGATCTCGCCTAGGTATTGTATTTGTAACAGTACGCAGTTTGTAACCGCAATTTCCGAACCTCGTGGCCATTTGAGGAATCCGATCAATGATACCTTGGTGATTGTATCCAATGAGGACCTGTTGGGATCCATTTTATTCTTTCTTTAGCACCTTTTACGAGCTTCGTACTATGCAATTGCCCATATATGTATGATATACCGCATCTTCCATGGCGCGGGAAGATCGTCACGAACGAGGGAACGTAGCTGACACTTGGACCAAGCTGTGAAGCGGTGAACCTCCTTGTTGGGCTCTGGGCACTGCATGCTGGTTAGTGTAGGATCGTATTCCGACAATAAGCTCGTTTGAAAACGCAACTCCTTCCCGAGTCCCACGCCGTAGTGTTGCAAGCAACGTGCGCGCATACACACATGGCGATAAGGGTCAACGAGAGCTGACGTTGCCGGAGCCTTTCACTGGAACATTCGATAGAATGCGCCGGATAACATCGGAAACTTCCGCGCTGTTACAGAACGACGGAGACGCCGGTCCAATGGTTCCCATACTGGGGCTAAAGAATCCGTATCGGCGGATCTATCGAAAAATCGATTTGGCCATCGCGTTACATCCAGTCCATGACTTTGTCATGCGGTTTGCAATTTCACACGACATTGTTTGGACATTTGCCAATACACACGGACTTCGATCTCATGCAATGTGTACAATATTTGTGGAATGCCCGTAAGCGTGCTGTTGTGAGGCGCAGAAGGAACACGCGAAAGAAGAAGGTCGGCGTCAAAAAGGCATATAGCAAGGGTGGGATGCTGGAGATCATCAGAATGAAGTAAAAAAGTTGGCGAGGAAATGTTACTGTTCTAAGAAATCTAGCCGCTAACATGGTTTCGTACAACAGTAAGCAAATCCTGCCAAACCATCCCAACAACTAGCGTTTCTTTTCCTGGTTTGCATCGAATGCAACTCTGAGGGTGTCTCATAAGTTGCAACAGCGATATCCACAGGTTTTTTCTGTCAATGAATGGAGCAGCAATCGAAGAGACGATGTGGATTGTGTATCACTTGAGCTTTTGCCCATTGAACTGTTACTGTATTCTGGTCTACCGAATGATGTACCCTGGTCTTCGATAGAGACAGTAGCGTCTTGGCACTATGGTTCTAAGAGGATTAGATCCAGCATAGTAACTGGTGGGCTTCTCTTCCCAAACAGCGAACAACGGTCCGACACTTGTGAGACTTGCATAATTCGCGCATTTTAGAACATCGTCGTATTCCAGGATCCTGGATTTTTCATGAAAGCCTTTGCATGCAGCCTCGGTTACTAGCATCAGTGCCAGATGTATGTATTCCTCATCATGTTCTTGGCCGACGCGTTCTCTCAAAGTGATAGGATTACAGTTCAAAGACCTTCAACCTGGTCTCTTAGTCTCCTTCTTTCACTGTTTCACGATGTAGCTCCGAAAACTGGTGAGATCGAACGAATAGTGGGATCGCATAAAGAACCATGACTGCATCCTACCCCAGCATAGTCACCTCGCTAGACACGACACTGCGCGGAGCTTGTGTGAGTGTGCGGAGCGTCCCGATCAAGTGGTACCTGGGAATAAGGTTTTGCCCGATGGAACTTTGTGTCTTAAGTGATGACTCTATAATCAGGTTCACAAGTTTTTGAAGCCTTCAAGTGCAGGGATAGCGGGTGGTTTTTTTTTTCAACGACCGTTGGCTGGGCTGATTCTTGTCTGAGGTGAAATGTTGTGAGCGAAAATATATCCTCATGCACGACAGATTATCACCTGCTTGTAGAAGACGAAGTGAATATGTAGCTCACGGCAATTCACAACTCTGTATAATGAGGCAAGGTCCGGGGCATCGAAATCGTTATGAATCCGGTGGGCAAGGATGTCAAACTCGACTGAAGTTTGGGCACGACCGCGAACAGACAGCCGCGGCTTTGTATTCGGCATTTTCTGGAGATTTCGAGGTATCTCCTTCCTTTTGTCGACATGAGGGGTCCTGTCTGCATGATCCAAAATTTTGGCACATGTACGACAATGGTGAACACGTCGCGTTCGCAGCAGCGACTTTACCACGCCAGGCTACACCGCCGTCTCAGTGTGTTTGGCTATACTCTAGAAACACTTCTGATGTCAATCAACTCTGAGATGAAGTTTGTTTTATTGTATAGCTTTAAATTAGACATGTCAGGTATCGAGCTAAATGCAGGTGTCGTAGATTGATTTAGCATAAACCCCAGGCTGGTGAAACGACACGGGTAACGGATCGCAATGATAGCTCGTAGCAATAATAAATGGCAACACTCACCAGAATGACCTATGGAAAACGCGCGTAAGGGTGTCTGGGAGATCTGTCGCGGAAGTGTCGAATTGCATCCGGTTCATGCATTAGTCTATCGGCTATTACAACCGACGTGGGGATCGTCTGTCTTAGGCATCATTTACTACAGACGCCTGCCAATCCTGATATTCTTGTACGAAAGCCTGCCTAAAATCCCTGTCCTATTCACCAAGTTGTATTTCCCGCCTTCCTTTGGTCTCAGTCGTATGGTACAGATGTAGTTCGAAATCAATGAAAATGGGCGATGATCGCGAGGGGAATACTATAAGAAGTAGCCAAGACGTTGCGTAATTAAACAACTGTCGTACCGCGCATCGACTCGTTCGGCTGGCGACAATTGCCACAAAGAAGTGACTCGTTCCAGCGCACATCCTTCTGTGCTTTTAATAATCCGGGAAATCAATGCTCGTTCCACCGTCTTTATATCGCCAACCATAACAAATGAAAGTTGAGTCCCTAGTAGTCTGTGCAGAAATCGCACATGCGAGAAAGTCGCCGAGGCAATTGATAGATTGCCACCCGATCTAAGCGTATGAATTCGTGCGTGCAATCGTGTACACGTATTGTAGAGAATACCGTTCCGAAATTACGAACCGGAGTAGAACTCTGGCATTCCATGGTGACTATAAGCCACAGGTGGAGCGCCTTCTTCTTGAACCTGGTCTAATTGTCCAGATTCACCAAACCACTGTCCACTCATTGTGCGATTTGGAATAGGCATATCATGTACAGGTGCTGAGCCACTGCTATAGGGATGCCAGGGAGGAGGGTAATTATACTGATGGTTAGTGATGATCGGCGCAGAGAGGGGAGCCCCCGAGTTGGAGCCCAGCGTGGTATGTGTGATCGGTGGATTTGTGTCTATTGTCCCTGGGTAAGGGTAAGGCGACGTTCGGCGTGGGTAATCATGCTGTTGGATACCGAGACCGTGGCTTGGAAATTGCTGCGGAAGTCCCTCAATGTTACCGTATGACATGGACCGCGTCGGCTGCTGAAAGTTTGGTGGCGGTGGCCAATTGTGGTTCTCGGGATGATTGCCATAAGACATGGTTGATGTGCTACTCATTGTCACAGGCGTATGGCCTCCCGACAAGTTGTAGCTGGACGAGGAAGATGGGCTTTCCGCGATCGACGAAGAGGGTAAGAACCCGGTAGCTGGTGGCCACTGCGTATCGATGGCGTGAGGATAGCCGTATGATGGTTGGGGCATTTGTACTACGTTCATCAGCATGTTAAGTTTAACGATAAGTTCACTTGTTTACCTACATGCATTAGGATGTGAAACTTGATGGGGTTCCACGTCAGACTCAATCGGTACCCTATATCTGCTGGACGTCGTGTTCGGTTGCGCGGTTCCAGCAAATGAAGGACGGAATTCTTCCATTTTTTCTCCGGACAATGAAGGCGCGTGTTGGGGCGAGGATGTCACCGAAGACTCTGTTGCACCTGAAATAGCATCTCTGGATGGACTTGCTTGAGGACGCGGTCCCTCTGGATTCTGGTCGACAGGGTAGAAATTGCATTCCTTCTTTAGCCGTATGCAATTTGCGCAACGTCCCGTGGGTTCGTCTTGAGCTATTAAGCATCGAATCTTTCTTCGTCGGCAATGTCCTGTTGCCCACATCAGTGGCTTTTCTTTTCTTCGCCACAGAGTCTATCTTGCTTAGTACTCACCACATGCGACTGACGTGCGATGATAACCCAGTTTGTTGCGCCGCTTGTCCGTCGGCGACAAATCGCCAGTATTTCCAAGTGCTAGGTTGCGCATGTGTGGTGTCGATGAAGACCTCCTGATCACCGTCGATGTCTTGTCTTTAGATTGCCTCCTCTTTTTGTTGGTCTGTTGTGACGGCGAAGGTCCAGCAATATGGCCGGGGAGTGGAGGGTTATATTCGACGTGCCTGTCAGCGTCTTGGAATGTTGTTGTCTCTGGTACGACATAGGTGGTATCGGAGGTTTGGGCCAAAGGATGGAAGGACATTGTGACGGGCTGCAAAAGCAATGCGTGATCTGGCCTGGATGCAACTTTCTTCGCACGGCGTTCCACTCCCACAGCCATAGGAGGCGCGGTAGTCTCGCGCTTCTTGAGTCTCAGGTCACAAGATCGAACAGTGCATTGATGGTTCTGCGAAGGTTAGCTTAAGGAAAGTAGCAGTGAGCTTCGTAATGCTATATGAGGAGAGGTCGCACACATACCTAGCGTGCTAAATGCTTTCCCAAACGTTGAAACCCGCACTACCAGCTCGTGCCTGTTTTCGGGAGTTACTTGCGGGAACGGCTACGGGCGATCGACCATCGCATAAGATCTTAGGGTCTTTCAGTTTCTGCAGGTAAAAACACGGCAGCTATGACCAGGGCTGTGTCGAAGACCTGGAGCCAGCAGCGACAGAGCCGGCGAAGAAGAAGTAGTAGTGAGACACCACAGCACTGTACCAATTCAAGAGGGGCGCACACATGCAGCACCCACCACTGAAGGGAGCCGACGGAGGCACATTCGCAATCAGCGAGGCGAGAGGTGCCAAAAGCAAAGATGCAGATGACGAAAAATATTAGGGCCAAAAATGAAATTTTGCAAAAAGCTGTTTGGCTGAGTGTCTGGATGATTAAAAGTGGCGAAGGGCAACCACCACATCACGCTACGCTACAACCCCAATTCACCGCGACGAACAGGCATGCAGGCGACTTGGCCATTCCAGGACGATCTTGAGCCGGTCTGGCAGGAGGTTGTGCGAACCCTGCGCGTGTTGGCGGTGCGCCCTGGTGCCATCTGATGTGCGGGATCATGGCACGGTTGTTGGAACCGTACCCCATGTCAGTTCACTACTGCGCCGTCTCGGAGTTCTTCCACCCACCGGTGCTGCTTGGTGACCCTTGGCCTGCTGTCATCAAGCGACGGACTGGAGGCTGGCGAGCGATAGCTCCAGCGTAGCGCAGCCGCAGCGTCATCGGCAGCCAGAGCAGTTGGGCGTTTATAGCAACCCCCATTTTCCTCATCACGTTGCGGCTGTTAGTCATGGCGGTATAAGAAGCTGTGCTATATATACAATACGGTACGCCACGCTACATAATATGTAGCTAGGATCGAGCACAGATGGTATGTAATTTGTCGGGCTCGGTGCGTGTGAACGATAACTGGGGAGCGCAGTCGCGCAGGGACCCTTCGACGACCCCCCAACATCTTCTCCTAATGGCGACAAAGTTGGAGGAGGATGGAGGAATTATGCAGGGTCGCCTCAACCATGGCTGATACGCTGTGTGTGAGCGGAGTAAAATGCACGAATGGCAGCATTCAACACTTCCATGGTGACGTCCGGTTTGAAAGAGCTTACAAAAGCTGTTTGCCCTGGGACTCTTCCCAGGCAAAGCTTGCGGGGTGGTGTCATTATCGGGCATCACAGGGATACCGCCGGTGGGACAACAAGCGCCGTCGTCTGCATCAGCACTCTGCGACAAATGGCTTCAAAACGCAGTCCTTCTCCACAAGGCTCATCTCGCTACCATGATCCTTGCGAACCACAATTTCATCCCCTCTGTCGCCGCAACGTCATTACATGGATGGAATGTGGAGAATCGAGGCTAATATAGGACCACTATGCTGTGTCACATAGAAGGCATCACTGGATGTTATTCACTGGCCAGCCACCATCGATTGTCGTGCAGTACGTGAGAACATATCGGCTGATCAACGCGCAGAAAGCAAAAAAAAAAGCCGAGTTAGGTTGACCCGGTAGAATGGAAGAGAAATCGAGGTTCGCAGTGTGGCCTGGGCAGCACGTGGTATCCGAATGTGATACTGAATCCTTCGAGTCTTGCAGCGCGTTGCATGGGAAGAAAAGCCTATCGGCCGACGCCCAACCTCCACGCAGAAGGTCATTTCGTTGGTCTTTGATCAGTAAAGTGGCACTCAAGCTAGCGCGCCCCGCAGTTGCTATCGCCAGTCTTGCGCCCTTTGTTTTTCTCGTCTCGAATCGACTTCGCAGCCGCCGATTTTGCGACCATATCCCACGCTCGCTGTTGTCATCGACTCATCGAGAAAGGAGGCCGCCAATCAACAACTGCCTTGTCCCTGCAAGCTAGCGCTGGTGGTAATGAGTCGGTACTGGCTCCGAATTCCCGGGTTTTTGCTACTGAGCAAAAATCCAGGCTCTGAAATGAGATTTAAAGATCATAATCTAGCCCTGCATGCGAGTTTTGGCTAAATTTCTTTGCAGTTGAAACATGCGCCCCCGATCAGTCGATGACTTTTCGCCGTCATCATCCTAAAAAACATGACCAAAGTCGCTGAATCAATCAGTGTTCTTGCGCATAAGAATAACTCCCAGGTTGTTTGCAGTTTCAAGCATGTCCTACTGCTACCTTCCCGAAACAGACAGCAGCCTGCACTGCGGCGTTTATCGTTGCCGCTGCCACTTCGCTTTGCATACTGACCCCCATCTCAGTACGTATGTAACCCCCATCCGCTATCTATAAGACACAATGTGCTATTAAGTTCCGAATTGTCATTTGTGAATGCATTCCAAAGACAGGCATTCCTATCTTACGCGAAACATGCACTGATTTCGACATGTGAGGCAACACCTACTATCTTCGCATCTATTCATGTTATTAAAGGCGCTGTGTCAAGCCGTAAAACGCGCGGAGCCGGCATATCACTCCTCCATCATCATTATCTCCCACGCGCATATGGCTTTGACCTTGGCATCTTTAATTCGACTTCCGTACGACCGACTGTGCCACAGCCACATCAAAGTTACCACCTACCCTCGCCTCCCGAATCTAACTGCCTTTCAACGTTACGTATACGGAAACCCCTCACTCGCATCGAGGAAGCATCTCGACTATCTACATATAAAGACGTCCGGCAATTCATGCCCGTGCAAAGAGAATCGTGCCTTCGTATGAAGGTCTGTCCTAAATAATCGCTGAGGCAATTTGTCCAGTATACTCGTCCTGGAAATTGCGTGTCCCGACAACCTAGATCCTGAACCACCGGGTACCATGAGTCGGGTCAACTTGAGACACTCGAGCTATAGTTTCGAGAGCCGATCTACAAGCAATGTTAGATGCAGTCGGGCCGTCGCTTCCATATGTACCATCGTGATTAGTGCTTATACATGTATGACGGCACGCGAATGGCTAGACCAATATCACCTAGTGCTGAAAAGGCGCCGATCAGCCTGGACCTAATCTTCACACCGGTAATATTACGATAGGTATAATACATCCGAGTCTTGTAGAGATCCATTGTTCTCACATGCAATGATCGCCTAACCCTGAGGTAGGTTCCCCGCATTGTCTCCCAATATAGCGGTATCGTATATTCGAAATCATCTCACATATACTGTCTCCAAGACGGTCCTTCTTCTCTTTCCTTTTCACGTTAGTTAATGCTGGCCTTGTCCAAGAATTCCCTCATTCCTTATTGCAACCTTGCATTCCCTATCGTACATGCCCATGTACAATTCGACCTTGACGTTCGAGTCAACAACAAACTTTGAAATCACCGATGGCTCGCTGATCCAAAATCTTTGAATCTCCGGGCTTATGCAGCCGGCATATCAAGCACGTGTAGGCCGCTTGCGTATAGCTTCGGCCTTGAGGCGCACATTATCGGGAATTCCCGGTCGTGATACTGCTGGTCAGCGAAGACGTTGAAAGAGCTGCAGGTGACACATCGAGCCAAAAGTCGAATGCGCTGTTCCGACACTAATTCCTACCCCTGAAGATCAACGGCTAGAAGCTTCGGCACTTCTATAGCTATCGACATGTGAGTTCTCCATATACCGCGCTCTACCATCCACATGTCATTTGCCACCCCTGGTGGAATTACAGCTCTTCATCCTTGAGGTTGACCAGGTTCATACATATAATAAAATTCAACCTTGAGCATCGCCACTGTTCGAGACATGTCATTTTGGAGCAGCCCTTCCCATTTTGGTTTGATCTTGGCCCCCACGTTGACGGAGCAACTGCCATCGGATTTTGAAATGGCACATGAGATCAAAATCCCCGCTTTTTAACGGTTACTTGCCTACTCTCAGAATCCAGAAGTATAGTCTGACTAGTCCTGAAAAACGTTCTTGTTGCCACACACGTGGCGTTCGAAATGCACTCCGGCCAACGCCACAGCCGCTGGGAAAGCCATGATTTATTGCGGGGTGACAACCATGTTTTGGGAAAAGCTTCTTGCGTTCTTGAAACAACGAGCTTGCTTGGGAGAAACTGAGTGATGCTTCAAACAATACTAATGTGGGAGAACAATTGCCGACATTCTTAGCGATAGCGGCACATGTACACACGGAGTCCTCCACCAGAAAGGCTTTCTAGCTCTGCACGGCGTCCGCTATGTTTACTACTACTGATGTAGTTTCGTAGATCTCCAGAAGTGAGGTGTTTACTAGTCCGACCGCGGAAGTGTATGCGATGTCACATGACTTGAGGTTGTGAAATGGTCAGCCATAGGACCTTATCAGAGCTTGAGCAAACACACTTGCAATTTGTTCCCATTGTTTTGACTCGGGCAATTGGGTAAATCTCCCTTGAAAAATGTGTACTCAAACAATTATGTGGCAGACTCCGACAATTCATTGGTTCCATCGAACATATATCTCTATTGAACTTGATTTGGGCTGTATATTGAGAATGAGAAGGCCAAGGCTCGAATACAAGCACTCACAAGCACTTATCTTATGGATACAAGCTGCGTATGATGCTCTATACCTACGGCTCCTCATTTCTCCGGTGGTTGCTGTGAGAGACTTGACAGTCTCCATGCAGCTAGCTTACGCTAGTCAATACTTACTATTACTGGAGAGTGAGGAGACATGAAGCAAAGCAGTGAGACTTTCTGACTAGTCGTTGCTTCGCTTCCTGACAACAAAGTCATCTCATTCCAGATTCATCTTGATTATTCAAACCACATGAACTTTCTCAATGAAGGATGCATATAATCCCGTGCGTTGTCACATTTCTAACCAAACCCCCTCGTTTCTCCGCAATTGTTTCCAAATCTACGCCCAGCTCTTCTCAGCTTCCCACCATAATTCTACCGTTGAACCTTGTAGAGAGATAGCCTTAGGTGTTCAAGAGAACAAAGTCCACGTTGGAAAGACTCTAGTCACCAACGCCGCGCGAGAGGAACATGCTACACCCTACCATGGGACTGACTGACCCGTACTCGGAATCTCTGAGACATAATAATGTCATCTACACTTGTACTCTCTGATATAATGTGGATCCTTGTTTCTGGTGCATCTACATTAAAGTTCCAGAGCCATGAGCTACATACGAAGTCACTGAGATGCGTACTGTCATTCTACAACACTGAATATTAACCGCACCATCAGCTGCAGTAGACCAAAACTATAATTCAGTCCTAGAATGTTTTAGTCTAACACGCACGCAAAGCTCGTCAAATGTCTACTAAATATAGCGTTGCCTCGCGCATCCAGAACATATCTTACAGCCAACCACGTGCCAACCCATGAATAGTGCAACGCACCTCTCCTAGGAAAATTTTATAGCCTTAATTATATGCAGGGACTATCACTAAATGCACTTCAACTCGCGTAGTGGAGTGCTGGGTCACTGTTGTCTTTACGAGGCACCGTATAGCCCGCAAATCACAGCACAGACAGTGCAGTCTTCAGTACGACTCATGACAATGCATACTCATCATAGCTCTCTATCACGGAGCTGGAAACTATAGTTACATAATCATGCAGAAAATTCAGAAGATGCTGTGAGCTTGCAGTGGTTGGAACTTTGATGCCTTGGGCAGGTTACAAGAGTGATAACGAATAAATCCAGTAGCCTCATTATCGCTGCCACTTTCGACGAAGTGATCGAGAAACTCACATACGCATAGTCTCGCTACACTTCTCCATCCGCGGAGAAAGCCACCGTGACTAGCGTTGCCATGTGTCTCCAAACCCCACCTTGGCATCTTGGACCCTGTGAATGTCAGACTCCGGACTCGACAGCAGCCATGGCATCTGCCCCCATGAAGACGCCACTATCGTAGAAAAGGAAATGGAATGCAAGAGTGGAGATTGACCCACGGTTCCGTCGGCGAAAGGTCGCTACACTAACGTCAATTCCCAAGGCTGCAGCGAAGCACCATTTTGGAAAGAGCAACGCTGTGAATTAAACTTTGACCCTGCGAAACACGGGCCTAATGCAGTCCCAAAACGGCATCCACTGGGGCGGAACTTAAACAACATCATTACTAGCGATCGGCTGCTATTCGTACGTGGCTTCTGAGCGATGAACATGCAGGCGAAGTGAGGAATGTTATTTTATAGTCTCGCATCTTGATGCAATCAATCTGATGGTGGAAGAGGACCTATCTTGCAGCCCAGTGTTGATATTACGTCGTAACTGCAATAATGTTTTGGCTTTTGATCTAGTTGAGGCTTGTCTTCACTCGGCAGACAACCGAGAATGTCCGCGTCGACGCCATGAAGACTAGTAACACTAATTGCGCCATCCAACAGACCCTCTCATGTCCACCCTAGCTCTCTTGACGCTTTAACCTTTGGAAATATTCCTGCGAAACATACTCCGCTGGTGTAAAGCTAGTCTAAGGTAAACGCAGCGCCCAGTACATTAATCAATAAATACGGTCTTACAGTCCTGTTATTCTCGAGGGTCATCTTTCTGCGAGACGTTGGGTAAAGCTCCCATGGAGAATTGCTGCTAATCGTGGGGCTGTTGCAGAGTCTAATAGCTCATACCATATATTCTATCACTGTTGTTAAATGTATAGTTGTCTCTGTTGATTGCTAGGCTTTTTTTGTGGTACGAGATCGTGCCTTGAGGGATCAGTTTTGTGAATTCTGGTGTGGACTTCTTCCGGACAACCTGTCTGGACTTCTCAACAGAGCCTTTGGATAGAATCTGGCTGGATGGATCTATTTCGGCTCCCCATGTTGCTCGGAGGAGACTTTCGATAAAGTCCATAGGGACGGTTTGCTTATTGACTGCTATGAAATGATGAAGCCTGGACTCTCACCTAACAGTCTCCAAATCTCGATCAGTCTAGAAACTACGATTTTCCACAGAGCAGCGTTCAAATGTTAAGATAGAAACTACGTATGAACACTGTAAATTCTGCAACGAAGTCGCGATGGGTAAACCACATCCCTGGCTCTCAGCAACAAAATGTATTGTTCTTAAGACTTCTAGTCCTCAATAGTGAAGCGAAAGACTCAAAAGAAAACAACAGGAGCTGTAGGAGAGTAGTGCCAGAAGATGTTCGCGGGAAACAAGTGAAATTGCAAAAAAAAACATACAACAGTAGGTATTCGCTAATGGTCTCCCACTTAACTACTAACCTACCGGTATCAGGCTTATATTGGCCAGATCAGACGGGATGGCTAGTTGTCCTGATCCTATGGTCGTATGTGATGTTTCGTAAGCAAAAACTGGATCATATTTTGAAGGTAGTGTCACGTGCGCACACATGAGTTCTACCAAAGTCACGGTCAGCAGTAGAAGAACGTGAGACAGCAGAAGAAACGAGCATGCGTGTACAATCAGTAGAAATTGAGGAGGAACCACAAATTATAAGGAGTAGCAAGCTGGCAGGTCTTGCTCCGAAGTTCTTTTCCGATCTATCTGGTAGGTTCGTCGGATCGCGATTGCTGGTTAGCGGTCGGGCAATCTCTTTTACAAAGATTCAATTTTGGTAGAAACCTTTGTAACTTCTCATCCCGACTTCAAAACTCTTCTTCCAGACGCTTAGTGTGCGCACCTGTAGGGTTGCTGCTCGTGCTCATGTTCGTGTTGTGAAGGGTGGATATCATCACTGTCCCGCCTTTCACTCAAAGTTCAAGGACTTTCATTGAAAGCTATTCCATGCGAATATAGTCTCCTTCACTTCAGGTGGTGGCTCCTGAAAAATCATGCATGCCCGTTCTTCTGCCTCCCGGAGTTTGGGTTGGAAAGCCCAGAAATGAGCTTGGTAGGAAGCATCAGCAACACTTTTCTTTTAACCTCAAGATTTCAAAGGCGGTTTCTAGCAGCACGAATCTTTCCCCGATATGGTTACGTTCCTCTTCATCTAATTCTCGTTGTTCGCAGTCATGATTTGCATTACGCAGGATTGAACTTGTCCCGTGTCCCGTACATGCCATTGCAAACAAACAAGGCTCCAGCCCCGGAAGAGACTTTGAAGAAGCCGACAGAAGAGTTCTACCCCACGCTCCTCCAAGGCGATGGAACCCTTTATCCGTCAACGTAGGAAAACATTCTCAGCGGCAAATACACAACACCAGGCAATCCACGGTAAGCGCGAGCCCGAGCGCGAATGGAATGGGACGACTCCCACCAACCCACAATGAAGGGCCTCAACAGAGGCTGTCCCTCCCGTTCATCAGAAGGTCTCTACCTCCATGGTGACCTGGTGACTTCCTCCACTCCTTGGTCGTTCGATAAACGTCGTAGATGGGTCGCAATAACACATAATGATGAACAAGAGTCATGGTACACATCACCATTCTTAAAAAAAATGTTGTCATCATGTTCATTCCATTCCATGCCCCCTACTATTACACGCCCCTTTCCCAAAGATATGCAATGCTCAAACAACCAGCCATCCACCAACCCAAGTAGCATTCCCCCCTCATTTGAACTCATCCATACCTCTGAACGCCAGGGAAAAAAAGTGATTCAGGAAATACATGCTGGAATGCAATTCGTCGCTTCATCTACTACTCATTAAAACATCGCAGAAATGTTATATGCTTGGAGAAGAAGGGGATGAAGGCCCCAATCGATGATGGGCGGCCGAAAGAAGAGCCAAAGTTTGAGTTCAAACATCCAGTGCCTGAACAATATCACAAAAGCCAAAATGCGGCGACCTTTTAGAAGATTGTGCCGAAGTTTTCGTCAACGGCTGGGAGCGGCTTGCGTGGAGAAGCTGGCTTGCCGTTCTCATCAGCTGTCTTCTTGTGGCGGAAAGTGACTAAACCTCCATCAGTAACTGTTGTGTTTAGCAAGCTGGGGTGCCACAGGAAAACTCACATCCAACAAACAAGCTCTTTGCCATCGGATCGCCACGCTCCGCCATAGCTTCGAGCGCTGCCTGCTTCTCGTGTACTTCCTTGTACTTGGCCATGTCAGCCTCGTTACCAAAGTCGTCAAAGTAGCCGGCATCAGTCTCGCTGTCGAGCTCCGGCACGAAGGGAGCCTTGTTCTCCCTCAACCGGTTCCAGTCGACCTCTGCAAAGTACTGGTGGGCATGAATCTCGGAGATGCCACGGAAACGGGAAGTCTTGGACGCGACAAGGCGAGTGATCAGATCCCATGTGCGCTTAGAGAGAAAATAGGTTGGGTCTTCGTAGACGGGTTTGCGCAACACCTTTTTCCACTGCTTGAGGTTTTGCCACGTCTCATCCACGGTCGCACCCGCAAAAGGTGGGTATCCCGCAAGTGCTTCGAACAGCATGCAGCCCAAGCTCCAGTAGTCGACGGTGAAGTCGTACTCCTCGCCCTTGAGCACTTCAGGGGCCATGTAGTCGGGGCTGCCGACTATGCTCTTGGCGTAGTTGACGTCGCGCTCGCGGAGCGATCGATAGTTTTCACGACGCTCTGCTGCAGATCGTTGTTCCATGGGCCGTCCGAAAGGCGATACCACGTTACCGACCGACTCCAGTTTTATGCGCATCGACTCGATTTTGGCGGGCGCCAGCATACCTGCAGCGAGCCCAAAGTCGGTCAACTTGACGTGCCCAGTACTGTCGATGAGGAAATTCTCCGGCTTGAGATCGCGGTGAATGTAGCCGAGCTGGTGCAGAGCGTCCACGCATGAGAACATTTCAGCAATGTAGAAACGAGCATGACGATTGTGCAAAACGCCGGTGTTGTTGAGCAGAGTTCGGAAGTCACCGCCGGGCACATATTCCTAATCGATCAGTCAGTCTCCGTGCCGAGTGTTCCCCGGAAGGTGCGTACCATGGCCAGATAGATGCTCTTCTCATCCTGGAAAGCGTACAGCAGCCGGACCAGCCACTCACTCTGGGCACTGGTCAATATGTCGCGCTCCGTCAGGACATGTCGGACTTCGTCGAGCTTGAACAGCAGCGTCTTGCTCATAACCTTCAGAGCGCACACCTCCCGCGTATCCTTCTTTTGCGCCAGGTACACCTGCCCGTAGCCTCCCTGGCCGACCTGGGTGAGTATCTGGAAATCGCCGTGCCTCAGCCGTGTACGTCGCTTCCGCAGGTTGGCTCGCTCGCGGCCGAGATATTGGGTGAGGGCAGCGTCGTAATCATCCTGCGACGTCGCGGGCGGCGGAGGGTTCTGCGCTTTGAATTGAGCAAGGCGCGTCTGACGGTTGTGCACGTAGCTGAGCATGTCATAGTAGTAGTCGAGGAAGTCTGCGGTTGAATGAGTCCGCTGCCGGAAGCGACCGTTTGACGTGCACACTTCACTTACATAGCTGGGTGACATTGGCCAGACGCTTCACGGCCGGCTTCCTCGCCTTGTCGAGATCCTCCGGGGACAGACGCTGCTGGCCATGGTAATAGCGTTGCGACTGATCGGCCTCGCGCGCACGGTACGGGTCCTGGCGCGACTGTGCAGCGTGGGTGACGTAGCCTGGGTCCTTGTGCGGACCTGGGCGCGACCCCGGGGGCGTGTTCTCCTTGTTGGCCTTGCGTGTCGGGCTGCCGGCGCCCGGCCCCAGCGTGGTGAGATCTTGGGTGGTGTGGCTGTCGTCGTCGGCGGTCTGGAAGTTGGCCTTGTTGGGCGAGGACGGCGAGCCGGGCTTCGACTTGGACGGCGAGCCAATGGTGGGCAGCAGCTTCATGGCATTTTCGAAGACGTGTGGGAGGTCGAAGGCCCCCGGCGGCTGGTGGTGCTTGCTGGGGCTGCCCTGGGGAGTCTGGTGCGGGCTGGTGAAGGCCTCCTGCGAAGGCGTGCCCGGCCGGCCCATTTCGCTCGATCGCGTAGGGAGAGGGGGCGGAGGCATGGGGAGCGGGAACGTCTGCCGGTCTGCAGCCGCCATGATGGATGGTGAGAGGGCGTATCAGCGGACGATGGCCGGTTTCCGACTCCTGATTTCCGACTGCTCTCCGTGTCTGTTGATTGCTGTCAGGTTTGGAAGCAGCGCCTCCCCCGCCCCGATGGAGCAACTGCGGGCGGCTGCTTTCGCCGCAACAGAGGCAGGCGCGCGGAACCCCAACTCGGATGCAAGTAATCCTGTGTATGCTTACAGGGCAATGGACGCAGAATGGACGCGGAATAGATGCAGAAAGGATCAGCCGGGGCGGCAGGGGCTGGCAGGTGAGGATTTGGAGCGCTGTCTGGAGCATATGCTTGTCTTGTCCGCCGCCGGTGGCGGGGTATTGGCCTTGTTTATCGAATGTTTGGGAGACGGCCAAGACAGGACCACCCGGCAACCCCCCCGCAGCAATCCCTCGACGTCACCGCAAACAGAGGCCCGCCGCAGTTGCATATTTCTACAAGTCTGATTCTGCATCTATCTCGCTGTATCTGGTGCAAATGCTGGGACTTCCGTGTACCCACCCCCGCCCCATTAGAAAGACCCGTGTCACACCATCGGTGCAGTCCTGTTGATCCCATAAGCAATGTCGGTAAACGTGCAGTCCAACGCCCGTCCATATCTCATGACCGCCGTAACCCGTGCCTGTGTGCCGTCCATTCAGAAGACCGCATCTCCGTCGCTATCATCTATGGACGCCCAAATTCGTCCCTGCTTCGAAGCAAGCTTTCCAGAGCAGCCTGCCCTCCCCCAGCGATCATATCGATCATCTCTTCCTTTCCCCGCAGCGGTTCAACCAGGACCGTCCTGCACATTGGGCAGGTAAGCTTGTTCTTGTGCGTCTTGCACGTCTCAAACTGCACGTGCATCAGTGAACAAGCATGCGTGGAGAAGCTCTGTACGACGTACCCAAGTGTGCATACAATGCTCGCCAAAGACGTGTTTGCAGGGCAGCTCCACTGCTATTTCCTCACCTTCCGTGGGTTCGACGACCTTCTCCGAGTAGTCTTTCTGGCAAATATCGCATGTGGGAGACACCTCTTCTGCGAGCTCGCTGCGTACTTGCCTCTTGAGGCTGTCCTTTAGACGCTGCAGTTGTGAGTCGGACGGGACGTTGGGGTGGTATTGAGCTAATTGTCGCGCATAGAAGCCTGCTATTCCCGATCGATGACCCACCATGGTCCGAGGTCGGCGCGACCGATGTGTCGGCGTATGGGTCGCATCATCGGGTTCAGAAGCACCGTTTGGTAGTGAGAGATCCGTAGAGTACCTGTCAAAGCTGCGTCGGTGAGACGTCCTTGGGGATAGGCCCTGGTCTGCCCGACGAGCGGGGGGGACGCCCAGGCTTGGCCTTGTCCGTCCGGCCGCTCCGGCCGCTTGAGAGTTGGCTAGCTGTGGCCTCTGATATGAATTCCCGCGATTTGGCGAACTTACTTGGCGAGGAAACTGCACACCGCCGGAGTCGGTCCTTGCCAATGCAGTGTCCATGTCGTTGGTGGGCCGCATCGTGTTAGTGCCATTGCTGTTTGATGTTCGAGACGCAGCAGGTGGTATGCTTAGATTAGCCTGATGATGATAGTCTTGTGGTGGCGTGTACCATTGGGGAGGGTTTGGAGAAGTGAAGCTTGGTACGACATGCTGTGGCATCGGAGACTGCTGCCCCAGGCTCATAGGACGGGCCCTGTTCGTAGCCTGATGGTTTGGAAAGTCTGTGTTGAGGCTCTCCTGGGTATGACCAAAGTGCCGAGAAGGCGGAGGCAGGTAAGGCCGATACATCCCAGCCGGTGGATCCCAGAGGCCTGCACTTCGTGGACTGCCATAGCCGGGAGTTTGAAAGTGAGGATGGAACGAGCCGTACACGTTCAAATAGGTGGAGGGATATAGTACTTCGGCTGGTAAGTAGGAACGGTAAAGCTGCGAATCAGACGTCCAGTCGTGACTCGGATGTATCGGCGCAAGAGCGTCAGAGCCTTGGGATTGCAGAGAGGGAGGAGTGTGTGCGGGTGGGTATGCGCTCTGGAGAGGACTCTCGGGGTTGAAGTCCGCCATCTGGTATGGCCTGCTCTTATGATTCTTACTCCGATTTCAGCGACACCCTGGGGTTTCCAAAGTGAGAAGTCGAACCGGACCGTCAACGAGAGGAGGACTCGCAATGGCGGCGATAAACTCCACAGCTGGCAGGCCGTGGAGCAGGCCCTTCCACCCGTCCTAATGTCCAGACTGTGCTGCACAGATCGATGGACCCACGGTCAATCCAGGCACTGCTGCTATAGGCGAGGAGCGTGGATGCAAGAGAGGAGGCAGTTGTCGTCGTGTGCACGCAGTGGGCAGTGGAGCAGCGTCATCCGCGAGCAGGCTTATCTACGAGCCGGCGGTGTGTCAACATCCGTCGGGCGGGCGTAGTGTGCTTCACGGCGGCCTGCAAACAGGCGGAAATAGGCCGAGCTGCGTGGGGCACTCAATAGCCGGCGAAGAGAGATGTCCAGAGACTTGCCACGGTTGAAGCGGAGGTGAATGCTGCAGGAAGGAAGGTGACAAGCAGAGGAGGGGTAGGCGCTCAATTAGTCTGCTTCAGAGCGACGAGGTAAGGCTGCAAGAGAGGCCGTCAGCTGGTGGCGAGAGCAAATGACTATAACGTGCCTAGGAAAAACGTAGGTGTGACAAGCCCAGTCGTGGCCTTCTCATTTAAATCCGTGCTCTCGCACCTTGACCGTCTTCACGGGCAGCGGTGCCGGCAGAAGCCTGAGAGGCGGGCGATTGCAGCAGACGAAATACGGCACGCGGGCCACCTACGCATACTACGGCTACGGCCTGTCCCTCAAGAGGTGGTTGCGCCCAACGAACGGCAGCGCCATCCAAGGTACTTGCACGCTTGAGCTGAGTCCAGGCGAAGCGAGGCGGTTTCACTCAGAGCGGGTGGGTCCAGGTCGCGCCTCAAAGCGAGGAAATCCTCAGCGCGCGCGGAATGGTGGAACAAACGACCGCAGACGCGGGTGTAGAGTCGGAGACACTGCGAGGACGGGGGAGCGCGCTCGCCGGAGAGTGCAGTGTGATCCCATCTCGATCGGAAAAATGGTCGGAAGGGGAGCAGGGCCAGCAGGCTGGTCGGCGAAGCGTCTGTGGCTGCGTCTCCATACACATCAGACTTGGTGAACCGATGGAGAAATTATTTTTTCGATCTCTCGACTTCCATGGTTCCAAAACTACCGTCGGTTGGCTATGCACTAGCGAGATGCACGTGACCTTGACGGGGGACGAAGGTGAGCCGGACAGGGAGCCGGAAAAGGAGCCGGAAGAGGACTCGGAAAATGGACGCGGAAACAGGCCCGGGATCTTCCGCAAAACCTCTCTGAAAATCAGGAGCTCGGTGCTCGTCGCGGAAAGTTGGAAGTTGGAAGACCGTCGCGGCATCGAACAGCCATCTCCCCTGTGCAAAAAAAACCCCGTCCATTCCATCGTTCGCCCGTCAATTGCAACCGCCAATGCTGCGATCTGCCATCACAAGGGCCGCCGCCCAGCCAACCGAGGCCGGCGCATTGCGGGCTCTGGCACATGCGAGAAGCAGCCCCTCCGCTGTGAATGCAACATGGGCGGCGGCACGCAGCGGGGGTCTCGTCCGGAGCAGGACTCTCTCCACAATTCCCGGAGCCATAACGAGGGGCACCGGCAGCCAGAGTCAGACTCACCACATTCTCCAGCGCCGCCGGTTTTCTTCGACCAGCAACATGGCTTCCACCCGAACAGAAAGCGATGCCTTTGGAGAGGTTCAGGTGCCAGCCGACAGGTACTGGGGCGCGCAGACGGAGAGGTCGCTGGAGAACTTCAAGATCAATCAGCCGCAGGACCGCATGCCGCCGCCCGTCATCAAGGCCTTTGGTATCCTGAAGGGTGCTGCGGCGACGGTCAACATGAAGTTTGGGCTAGGTAGGTGACGTGGGAGCGCTTCGGGACGCATTCAGTAACACCGTCGCAGACCCCAAGGTTGGGAAGGCCATCCAGCAGGCTGCCGAAGAGGTGGCCTCGCTCAAGCTCATCGACCACTTCCCGCTCGTCGTCTGGCAGACCGGATCTGGCACCCAGTCCAACATGAACGCTAACGAGGTCATCTCGAATCGCGCCATTGAGATTCTCGGCGGCCAGATGGGTTCCAAGAAGCCTGTCCACCCGAACGACCACGTCAACATGTCTGCCTCCTCGAACGACACCTTCCCGACCGTCATGCACATTGCCGCGGTCATGGACTTTGAGGAGTCTCTGCTGCCGGCGCTGACAAGTCTCCGCGACGCGCTGCAGAAGAAGGCGGATCTTTTTGAGAAGATCATCAAGATTGGTCGAACCCATTTGCAGGATGCGACACCGTTGACCCTGGGACAGGAGTTCTCGGGCTACGTTCAGCAGCTGGACTTTGGCATCGAGCGTGTCAAGACCTCTCTTCCACGCCTCAAGATGCTTGCCCAGGGCGGAACAGCGGTCGGAACTGGCATCAACACGTTCAAGGGCTTCGCCGAGGACATTGCAAGTGAGGTCAGCAAGATGACCGGTCACGACTTCATTACCGCGCCCAACAAGTTCGAGGCGCTTGCGGCTCACGATGCCATCGTGGAAGCACACGGACAGCTCAACACGCTTGCTACGTCGCTGTTCAAGATCGCACAAGATATCCGCTTCCTCGGCTCTGGACCCCGCTGCGGTCTCGGTGAGCTGAAGCTGCCTGAGAACGAGCCTGGGTCCTCCATTATGCCGGGCAAGGTCAATCCAACCCAGTGCGAGTCCCTTACCATGGTCTGCACACAAGTGTTTGGTAATAACGCTGCAACAACATTTGCCGGATCTCAGGGCAATTTTGAATTGAACGTTTTCAAGCCGGTCATGATCCGCAACCTCTTGCACAGCTCCCGTCTGCTCGCCGATGCCATGAGGAGCTTTGAGAAGAACTTGGTGGTGGGACTCGAGGCCGACGAGAAGCGTATCAGCTCCCTCCTGAATGAGAGGTGAGTCTCCTACACCAAATCGAAAGAACGCTGCTAACATGTTCCCAGCTTGATGTTGGTCACCTGCCTAAACCCCGTCATCGGCTACGACGCTGCCTCCAAGACCGCTAAGAATGCCCACAAGAAGGGCATCACCCTCAAGGAGAGTGCCTTGGAGCTCAAGACGATCGACGAAGCGGAATTTGACAAGTATGTCCGCCCGGAGCTCATGATCGCGCCTTCGGACAAGAAATAGATGTAGTGAATTTGCGAAAAGTAAAATAGCATGTAAGCGTAGATAAAAGCGAGCAAGAGTATATACAGGTGTGGCATGGAAGTTGTGTTCTTCTGTTTCAAGGCTCGATGGTTGCCCGAGAATGCGAGCACCAACCTGGATGCATGTGCGTTGATGTCCACTATGTCGACGCGAACGCGTTATCACGTGCGCATTAACTCAGATACGGACTAGCGCCAGTCCAGAGTCGCTCCTCACCTACACCATTCCATCTCACAGCATAGTAGCTCCCTCACCTCCAACCACAACCGCGACGATGCCTGGCATACCGAACCGATGGAAGCGCACCGCCGCTGCTTTGGGTGACTCCGACGAAGAATCCGAGGCTTCTCATGGCTCTAGCCGAAGCAAGCGCGCCCGCTCTGCCCGCGACGCGTCCGACAGTCCCGCGCCGGCGATGGGATCCCGCCGAACGCAGATCAGCGACAATGAAGATGCATACGACGATGAAACATACCAGCCTGGCTCCATCGTGCGAGTCAAGCTTACCAACTTTGTCACGTACACTGCCGCCGAATTCAATCTAGGCCCAAGCCTGAACATGATCATTGGGCCGAATGGCACGGGAAAGAGTACACTCGTCTGCGCCATCTGCCTGGGTCTCGGCTGGTCTCCTGTCAATCTCGGCAGAGCCAAAGAGATTGGCGAATTTGTCAAGCATGGCCAACCAGAAGCAGAGATCGAGATCGAGCTCGCCGCTGCAGACGAACACACGTCGAACCCGATCATACGCCGCATAATTCGCAAAGAGGGGAACAAGTCGTCATTCTACATTGGTGGACGCGCTGCTCCACAGAAGGACGTCACTGCTCTAGCAAAGGCTTTTTCAATCCAAATCGATAATCTGTGTCAATTCCTGCCGCAGGACCGTGTGGTGGAGTTTGCGAGATTGGAACCAATCGATTTGTTGAGGGAGACGCAGCGCGCAGCAGCACCAGAGTACATGGTTGACTGGCACAACGAGCTCAAAGAGCTGAGGAAGAGCGAAAAGAAGTACGAGGCTGAACAGCAAAGTGAGGATGCTCACTTGAAGGGCCTACAAAACAAACAGAATGCCACACGTGCCGACGTCGAGCGGCACAATGTGCGTCAAGAATTGGTGGCAAAAAGTGAGATGTTGAACAAGTGTCGGCCTATAATCCTGACGAGGATACTCATGGCCGAAGTCAAACAGTTCAAGGCCGACATTCATGCCAACAAGGTCGAGCTCCGACAGTACCACGCTGAAGTGGAACCCGCTCAACGCGCCCAACGCGAAATGGAAGCGTATCGAGACCAAATTGACCAGGTCGCAAAATCGCGAAAGCGACGCTTTGAAGCAGGACAACTTGTCATCAGTAAATTCCCACCAAAAATCGACAAGGCACAGCAATCTATGAATGGCTTTGGGGCCGAGATTGATGCTGAAAAGCAAGCCGACAAGCAACGAAAACAAGACAAAAAGCGGATTGAACGCGACATCATCAAAATACAACGTGACATGAATGACAAACCTCCGCAATACGACGCTGCTGTATTCGAGACACGGCTTAGTGAAATTCGCAGTAAGAAGGCTGCTCTCGAACGGGAAGAAACTGAGCGCAGAGGTATGCTCCAAGATGTTCGCAGCGATGTTGTTTCTCGACGCGATGAGCTGCAGAAAAAGAGAGTTGCACGAGCCGACCTTGATACGCAGGGGGGTCAACAAGAAAACCTCTTGAAGAAATTGTCTCCGGATACTTTTCGGGGCTGGCAATGGTTGAAGGCGAACAAGCACACTCTGGGTCTAAAAGAAGATGTTTATGCTCCACCCATCCTTTCATGCTCGGTCCCCAACGCTGATCACGCCGCTATCGTAGAGAGTTTTCTCCGTCCTCGCGGAGAGCTGGTCACGATTACATGCACCCACCCGGACGACGCAAAAATCGTGTCAGATGCACTCGTCGGTAAACAGGAGAATAAGGGGCTGGGTCTGCACCAGATCACCATTCGCACAGCGTCGCGCTCTCGAGCTTCGTATCAACCAGCCGTCACCCGCAATGAGTTGCGCGAAATGGGATTCGACAGTTGGATCGCCGACCACATACAAGGTCCAGACCCAGTCATCGCTATGCTTTGCGACAGTGCACAGCTACACCGTTCAGCTTATGCCTCAACGCCCATTCCCAATAGCAGGTTCGACGCTCTACCACAGACCGGTGTTTTGAGATGCGTGAATGGTACCGAAGTTTGTACGATCAAGACTCGAGCCGAATACGCGGGCGCTTCATCCACCAGCATCTTCCAACTAAAGCCAGCACAGTTCTTCACCAACCAGCCTGTAGATACTGACGAAAAGCGTCATCTGGATCAAGCCATCGCGGAGTTGGACCATGAAGTCCAGCATCGATGGGGCGAACATGAAGAGCTGAAGTCCCAAGTACAAGCGCTTCGTGATGAGCTAAAGAAGCTCGACCAGGAGAAGGTATTGTCCATTATCTCTCATAATTGTTGTTCGCGTTGCTGATGAATTGTAGATTGCTGTTCAGAAAGATAAAGAAAGCGCACAGAAGGCTGATTTCGAATGGCGTCGTCTCCCTCAAAAGAAAGGTACGTAAAGGCATGGACATACACGTACGCGTGCTAAGGTTTATCAGCGGCGAAGGAAGAGGACCTGAGAAATACCGAGAGCCTGAGCGCAGAGACATATCACCGCATCAGGCGGGCCCAGAATAACGCCGAGAAGGCCTCATTGGAAGTGGCTGCGCTGACCCTTCAACATGCCCGAGAAATCACGAAACTCCGCGCTTTGTATGGGGCGTACGTCGAAGCTGAAATTCGCCTCATTGAGGCCAACTCCGAAGTCGAAGGCTTCGCATCCGACAATCGCCTGATTGATCGGGCTTTGCAAGAAAGAAGAGAACGAATCATTGCTTTGACAACCCAGAAAGACGCAGCTACCGAAAAGGCCAAGGAGCAGAGAGCTATAGCAAGCGGGATCATCAACAACATCTCGCCAGAGGACAGGGATAAGATGAAGGAGTACAGTGACAAGACCACCGAAGAGCTAGACCTCGAAATTGACGACATCACCACTCGATTAAGCCTGCTAGCCGACGGTAATCCAGGTGCCGTCAAGGCTTACGAAAAGCGAGAGAGAGAGATAAAAATCGCCCAGGAAAAGCTTGCGAGAATTGCTGAGCAATTGGAGTCTGCTCGCGAGCAAATAACCGATATTCGCGGACAGTGGGAGCCTAAGCTGGATGAGCTCGTGTCCAAGATCAGCGATGGCTTTGCGCACAACTTTCACAAAATCGGTTGCGCTGGCCAGGTCGGTGTGTACAAGGACGAAGACTTTGAGAGATGGGCTATCCAGATTCAAGTCCGCTTCCGGTAGGTAGCCGCAAACTCCCTCCTTCTGAACTAAACTAAATGAGATTCCAGTGAGGACGAACCCCTCCAAATCCTCGACTCACACCGTCAATCCGGCGGTGAGCGCGCTGTCTCAACAATTTTCTACCTAATGGCACTCCAAGACCTCGCCCGCTCGCCGTTTCGTGTCGTCGACGAGATCAACCAGGGTATGGATCCGCGGAACGAGCGCATGGTACATGAGCGTATGGTGGATATTGCGTGTCGTGAGCGTACGAGTCAATACTTTCTCATCACACCGAAGCTCCTCAACGATCTGAAATTCCACCCGAAGATGAAGGTCCATTGCATTGCAAGCGGTGAGCATATGCCGGATCAGAATACGAACTTGGACTTTCAGAAGCTGGCAAAGGTGGCGCTGAGGGTGAGGAAGGGGATCCCGGTTGCGGTGTAGAACTTGGGCCTGATGATAATAATTTAATGAAGTTAGCGTTGTGAGCTGGGCCTATCTGGATGGAAGGTGAATTTATGATGTGACGCTTCGTTGGGATAGATTGGAGTTTGATGTCTTTATCGAAGTCTTCTTGCTCGCTGTGGGAGAGGAGTGAAGTAAAGTGCTCGCCGATATGCTTCGTCGAGGCCGTCGTGATGAATGATAGTCATATATTCCTTTCGCTAGCCAACCACTCTTCCACCAACCCCGCTGCCAATATCTATTTGTTAATTGACTGTGACTCATGTGGCTTAGAAATGAGTAAGATCGATCTCACTAGGAGAAAAGGCTCGAGCTCCATGCCAAAAAAAAAAAAGGAAGATTAACATCATCGTCGACACGATAGTTGCGCTTGAGCAACTCGAGCATCTGCGCCTGTATGTGAACACCCACAGAGTCAAACAAGCCGAGTAGAAAGGCAGAGCAAAAAAGAATCTGCTCGAATCGAACTTTGACCACACCAGGGGTCGCTAAGGCATGTTAGATTACCGAACGTACTGCACTCGCTGGTATCTGTGCTACTTACAACCTGGAATCTCTTGATCACTGTAGGATCGTAGTCAAGCGCCTTGCCATTGGGCCATGTGGCCGTTACGTCGAAGCCGTCTTTGAGGGCTGATATAAGGACTTGTACAGCCTTACAGTCTACATGTAGCGCGTATGTACAATTTTTTTCTTCCAACACGATGATGTGGTGGAGCGGTGGAGTTGTTTCGAGGCTAGCGGAATCTAGAGCTAGCGGCCGGCCCTACTTAGCTCTCGTTCCGATCACGTTGAACTGACACTCCACGTGCTACTCGTCCCATCTCTTCTGCTCCGCCCAGCAAAGCAACATGCCAGTCCGGTTTTCCATGGATTATTATGGAATGTTCCCCTCCGACTCAATACCAGGCGCAACACGTCCGCGCGCTCACGTCACTGCTGTGTAAAGACGGTAAGCAAATCGCCAAATTGGCCTCGTCGACTCACGGGTAGCCTCTTGGTTCTATTCACTGGCACATTATCCGTGAAAAAACCACCAATCATTTCACTTCCCAGCAACGCACCTCGTGCTGCCGGCGCTCAAGTGCCGAGTATCGCCAAACCCTGGGCCGGCTTTCTTACCGGTTCGTGGTCCAGGACGGGAATGCCCGTACGTGCGTCATGATTCGCGTGTAGGCGGCAAAGACCATTGCTTCTGGGATTGCATGCACGTTGTCTGCATGTTGCCCGACGCGGTGGGAATACGTGGTACGCGGTGGAACCCCATGCGTTCTGGACCGCTGTGCTGGGGCGAAAGCGAGGTGAAGGCATGCGGTGGGTAGGGTAGGGGGCTGGCGAAAGCTCAACAAGCAGCAGGCTTGGAAAGCAACCCGGGCGGTTGGAGTGTGGGTGTATTGAGCGGTGGATCATGGACCCCTTCGACTATTGATCCTGCTAATGCCACTCGCGAATCGGCACAGACGAGCTATCTCGACTACGCGAAAGCAAATACCAAGCTCAAGGTTTACACTCGTACCTTGGCAACAAAGGTTTTGTTTAACGGGACGACTGCGGGTGGTGTCAGTGTCACTATGAATGGCACGTCGTATACACTGTCGGCGAGTAAGGAGGTTATAGTGAGTGCCGGCACCTTCCACTCGCCACAGCTTTTGTTGGTGTCTGGTAAGTAAAAACATCAAAACCTCGGTTCCATATGGTTGGAAGCTAAAGACATCAGGTGTCGGACCCAAGTCAACGCTGGAAGCCCTTGACATTCCGGTCGTAGCCGACCTGCCAGGCATAGGACAAAATCTCCGAGATCCTATCTCGATCAATGTAGCTCACTTCGTCAACACAATCAATGGCCAGGGCATCATCTCCAATCCAGCTACCAAGCCGGAAGCTCGGCGCCAATACGAAGAAGAAGCCGCGGGCCCCTACAGCTCGGTCGCAGGTTATATATCTTATACCCGCTTCTCGGATGAACTTCGAAGTTCACTCCCTGCCGAGACACAGGAGAAGCTCGCTGCACTACCTGCTGAAGGCCCTGAAGTCCAATTCATTGCCGGCACGTTCGTCTACACGAACGGCAGTGCTATGGGCTCTCTCTCGGTCACTCATTGCGAGACTTTTTCCAGTGGTAATGTTTCCATCGCGAGCGCCAACGTCACGGATGCTCCCATCATCAATCTCGGCTGGCTCTCGGATTCCGCCGATGCCGACGTTTTCGTCGCAGGTATCAAGCGGCTGCGACAAATCTGGGCAACCGAGCCTGCTCGGTCGATCAGCGTGGGCGCTGAAGTGCTCCCGGGCGAAGACGTCGATTCCGATGAGGAGTTGCTGACGTATGTCAAGGCAAATATTCATCAGATATGGCATCCGACGTCGACCTGTTCGATGGGAAAGAAGGGCGAGGCCGATGCCGTGGTGGATTCGAAGGCGAGGGTGTTTGCAGTCCAGGGGTTGAGGGTGGTGGATGCTTCCGTTTTTCTGTTTGGCATCCCAGGACACCCGCAGGCGAGTGTGTATGCTTTGGCGGAGAAGATCGCCCAGGATGGGTTGAACTTGTATCAGACGGAGGTTGGTTGGAAAAAAGCAAAGCTATAATACCGGCAATACCTCATGTGAAAAGCCCCCGTTGGAGACGCGGTTTGGATGAGCAAACGTTTGGTGACTTAGGAGCAGTCTCCACGCTCACAAAACACATGTCACCACTCACGTGAATAGATAGGATAGGTGTAACTGAGGCGGCAGTTTCGAGGTGGTCAACATGCAGTTAGACCGCCTATGTGCACGGACGTTTTGTGAAAGGTGGAAGTATTTGTATCTGTCGAACCATCCCCATCCGTCACCATCATCCCATCAGCACGCCGCACCGGCATCCGTCCTGCCATGCCTCCACGGTGTCAATCGCTCTCCGAGAGCCTGTTGACGCCCCGTACGGCCTTCCTCAACCCCCATCCGACCCAGCGCGGCTTCTCCTCGTCCTGCGCGCTTTACAAGAACCCCCTCGCGCGACGAAAAGGCGGCGACCTCGGCAGGCACCTCCCCAAACACGTCATATCGCAAGATGACGATATTCCAGAATACCCCTATGGGCCCAACCGCCTCTTCAAGCGGGCAGACAAGGGCTTGTACGGCGGGCAGGTGATTCAGTTTGGCAACAACGTGTCCAGCAAGACGGAGACCAAGACGCGCCGGTACTGGAAGCCCAACATGCTGTCGAAGAGCCTGTACTCGGTTGCGTTGAAGAAGCGGATTTATCTGCGCATCACGGCAAAGGTGCTGAAGATCGTCGACAACGAGGGCGGCCTGGACGAGTACCTGCTCAAGCCATCCGAGACGCGCATCAAGGAGCTCGGCCCGCTGGGCTGGGCGCTGCGATGGACGCTGCTGCAGAAGCCCGAAGTCGTGAACAGGATGCGCGCCGATGCCGAACGTCTGGGCCTGGACCAGGACCAGATTGACAAGCAATGGCCGATGCCCCATCCAGCCGTCCTCGCCGAGACTGCGAGAGCCGATGCCAAAGCGCTCGAGCTCGCCGCTGCATCCGCCCGCACAAAGCCAACGCCCGAGGCAAGTGCCGCCCAAGAACGCAACAAGAGAAGGGCCAAGATTGCCAACGCAGCGGCGATCGAATATGTCTACATCCGGAATGCCGCGAAGCGATACGTTAAGCGATCATGGGTCGATACATTCGAGGAGGGCATCGTCCTGGGTTGTGTTCGAGAGAAGGATCGGGCAGCGGCGCGTCAACGGAGCCTCGAAAGCCGAGGGGAGGGCAAGGGGACCACGGACGAAGCCACAAAACTTGACAAGAAGGCGGCTCATGCTGCTCGGGTGGAAGCAGCTGGAGGTAAGGAGGCTTTCACCGCACAGCAGAAGGCTACGAACGCCCAACGCATCGCCGAGGCCGAGCAGGGCCAATCGGACTCGACACTCCCCGAGGCAGACCGCTTGTACTATCAGTTGGCCCTCGAGAAGGCCCAGCGTCTGCTCAAGGCTGATTCTATGGAAGCGTATGTTGAAGCCACCGTGGACGTGGAAATGGAACGCTTCGCTACCCCTGAAGTCGACGCTGAAGTCGAAGCTGAACTCGAAGCTGAGCCGACAGGGAAGAAGGAGGAGGACGCCTGGGCAGCTTTGGTTGATATCGCGGAGCCTCAGTCGGAAACTAAGTCACCACGTGTGTAAACACGTTTTGGGTACGCGAGCGCTTGTAACTATATTGTCTCCAAATTTATGTAAGAACAGGCGCCAGAGAGCGCTACATAAAATCTGGCATGAAGGATATATTTGATCGTCGCTGCAGTTTCCCTGTGCTTTTTCTTTTCCCATCACCTTCACTACCATGGCAACTCCTCGCCATTCCGATGCCACCACCTCCCCGTGTCCTCAATTCCTTTCACCCTCAAAACTTCCCACAGCTCCTTCGCCGCTACCTCCGGCTCTACGCCCTCAGTCCCCACTACCCCTGCTATCCCGGTATTCACTATCCCCGGATGCAACACCACCACCGCAACCCCCTCGTTCTTCAGATCCACAGCCAAACTCTTGAAGACGGCGTTCACGCCCGCCTTACTCGCACGATATGCATACTGCCCCCCACTCCCATTATCAGAAATCGAACCCATGCGTGAAGACATGACTGCGATTTTTGGGGATGTGGACCCAGTCGGGGCGGAGAGGATGTTGGGCAGCAGGGCTTGGGTCAGAAGGAGGGGACCGAATGTGTTTACCGCGAAAGTCTTCTGCAACGACTCCAGGTTTACAGAACTTAGGTCGTCTGGCTGTACAGGGGACATGATGCCGGCGACATTGAGGAGCAGGTCGATGGGACGGTCCTTCAGTTGAGCCTTGAAGGCCGAGATGGAAGATGGTGAGGTCACGTCGAGTTGATGGGTCTCGCTTCCGAGGGCTTTGATGGGGTCGCCGATGTTGAGATCGACGGCGATGACGCTGTAGTTCTGTACGCGTGGGTCAGCATGCAGTCGAGCAACGTTGCGAGGTGCGGTACCAACTTCGTTGATGAGGAGTTGGGCGAGGGCATGGCCGATGCCGGAATTGGCGCCGGTGACTACGGCGGTTGGCATGTTGATCTCTGGCTGGGTTTTCGGCACCGAATTGAAAAGGTAGTTTCAAGAGCCAGTCTCCTCCATTATGTAGTGAAGTTGAACTGTATTGGTAATACATATGCAGGTCTGGATGACGTTATTGCACTAACTAACGATGCGCTCAATCTATATCTCGTCCACTCGGGAACAAAGCATGGGGTCAAACAAACACTCATCGATGCCATTGTTGAAGGGGACGGCGAAATGGGTCGATTGAGAGCTTGCTGGGGCGTTCAATCCGAGCTGGAGGATCTGTGCTCGGTATTGTCACGTGAATCGGCCTGGACATGGCTTAGCGCAGGTCATGCAACTCAACTGACGAGATCAACCATCGCTCGTACATCCCTTACCTACCCTTCGAACACCTCGATCCTGACCTACAGAATCATGGAAATATGGATGTTTATAGCCGCTCGTTCAAACTTTGTACAGGGCGCATATCGTATTGCCAATCAGGATGTTCAATATGCTTACTGAGCGCTGGGGCGAGAGGAGATAGGAGATGAAGATTGCCGAGGCACCGTTTTTGCCGTTTCAGCTCGGTGAGTGAACCCTGAAGTGCACCCGGGTCGCATGAGAAATGGTCATGATGCTTCTGGTGAGTAGCGTGGTGGGGCGGCGGTCCACTGTAATGGACATTGCTGCTGACAGATATCCAGCATGCATTCTTGTGTGGGAAAGAACTTGGCTTTTCCAAGCTTGAGAATCGTTGTTTCGACGTCGGTGATGGGATTCAACGTTGATTTTATGGAGGGGGACCGTGGTGAAGAGTTTGATAAGGGGTTCGACGGTAATTTTCTCATGGCGTTGAAACTGATGCAGTTGGAGTTCACCGCTGGGTTGAAGGGGCGTTGATCCACACACGGCCTGTCGAGATCTTCCTTCCCATCGTCATCATCAGACCATTTCAGAAGAGGAACGATAGGACAGAAGGACTCTTCGACGACGACGCGCAAATCTTCGGGTGGATTGTCCATGATGATGATGATGATGAAATTCTCCTCGAAGCTGTTGCTAGTTTTGATGTTATTCTTCGTAAAACCAACCATAGCATCCCGGAACTGGGCATAGATCTTCTCGTGTACATATAGGAGAAGTTCTGGTTACGAGGGCGTGGGATGTGAAGATTGCGCTACTTCTGCTACTTGCTTTTGAAAGAGTAGTAGGGTGGTTGGAAGAAGAGAAAAGTAAAAGGAAAAATGATGAAATGAACATGTTACATCAAACCAAACTCAATTCATTCCCTCGACATCTCGCCTGGAAAACCCCCGTTTCTTCAAGTCTCCATCCAACCCCGCTCTTCCATACTCTAACCAAAACCTATGTAGCACTCGGTGTCGGCGACGGCGACGGCGACGGCGCAGCAGCAGCATCCCCGGTGACCAAAAAGCTAACCATGCCTCTCCCCGGCACACTCGCACTCGCCGCCCCATCGCTCCCCACGGTAACCTCCGTCTCACTCATATCATGCGTGTTATCCGTATACCACGCCCTGACTTTGGGATTCGGCAACGAGCTCCCCGCAAGCGAAATACCGACATTCTGCGTGCCGGTGCCGGAATTGATGACAACCACAGCGACACTTCCATCCCTATTCGCGAACGCCCCGGCTTTGAGGTTCGACCCTCCAGACGCCCCGACGCGCACAGCACCGGGCCTCACGATACGGAACTGCGCAAACGCCCACAGGCGCTTGCTGACGACGTAGTTCTGCCCGTCGACGAGGATCAGCTTCTCGTTGTTGTTGTTGTTGGTTGCGCGGTCCTGCACGCCCTCCCAGAAGATGTAGGCGGAGAGGTTGGAGTTGACGATGCCGTTGAAGACGGTGTTTGCCCATGTGAAGCCGTCGCCGGTGCCGCCGTTGGAGTACCATGCGGTGCTCCAGCCGCCGTTTAGGTCCGAATACTCGGTCTGCCAGACACGCGCCCTGGTGGCCAGGACGCCTGAGATGCGCGAGGTGTATTCGTGGCTTGTGACCGCGTATACCATTCCCAGGGCGCCGGCGGAAGAGATTTGACTCGCGTGTTGGCTCGCGACACTCCAGCCGGTGGCTTCGCAGCAGTTGATGCCGATGGAGGTGAGGTTGTTGCGGTCAAGGGTCGGTCGAAGGACTTTGATGAACTCGGCGGCTTGCGTGCCGGAGGATTGCATGGAAGCGTACGAGGTGGAGTAGTCTGGCTCATTGAGAAAGCCAACATGGGTGATCGGAACGCCGGATTGGATGTAGAGTTGGATGTATTTGACAAGGTAGTTTGCATAGGCTTGCTTCCAGTCGCCGGATTTGCAGTTGGTGCCGGAGATCTATTCAAACTCGATGTCAGTCTCTGGATGTCGGAATCGTGTCGATGGAGGTGACATACCCCACACAGCATCCCCCCATTGGCATCATTCCCATTCGTCTTCATACACCCCGGCGCACTCCACGCATTCGCATAAAATTGCTTGACCCCAAACTCGACCCCCTTCTGACTCAACCAAAGCTGGCCACTATCCTTCCCATCCCACTTATAGTCGGGCGTGCCATCCGGGGCAGCCGGACAAGTAGGCAGGATGGTATTCATGTAATCCTTGGAGCTATCTTTGGATGACCCAATGCCATTTCTGACGATGGAGAAGCCGGCCCCAGACGTCGTGTTGTACAGGAGATTGAGGACTTCGGATTGCTTGGGCTCTTTGAGATTGACAACAAGATTCGCGCGTTGGAAGGCTGCAGAGAAACCGAAGCCGTCGATGGTTTGGTAGGTTTTTGTGAGGTCGACGGTGACTTTTTGGATGGATTGGCGGGGTTCGAGGGATGGGGGGGCTGCGGCTGCGAGGGCCGCAGCGAAGGTGATGGTAGTGAGATGCATGACGGACTCCCTTATTTTGTCCTTGTTGGAGGTGTTTCAGGATCACAAAAGGTGGTATATTCGTAGCTTCCTAGCACTACTATATACCGATATTTTCACAACAGCTCATTGTGGGGCCGTTTGGAACAGATGTCATGTGGCCCAGCTTTTATACAACCTGGGTGCACACTACACGAGATGCACCCACATGTGGTCGACATACGGAGACAGGATGTAGGGTGTATTTGGCATTCTGAAGAGCCGACCCCAGAAGCGACACTATACTTGGAGCAAAATTGAATGCTTCCAAACAGGGGCCAAGAGCTCTAGGGTGTTTACCCCACGGTTCCCGTTGCACCGGTTGTGGATAGTCACAATTGTGGCGGCCATTTAGCCTATGAAGACGGACACGAACCGAGGTGGTTCCATGAGGAGCACAGGGAAAACGAGACGAACCTGGACCTACCGAGTAAGATATCATGGCAAGAAAGCCGATGAGAATCTGACCACGTGAATGAAAAGTGACAGCTGAAGAGAAGTATTGGACGGAAGGAGAAGGAAGCGCGATACTTAGCATAACGATGGTCTACAGCACAAAGTGTGGCTCTTGGATCCCTGATGAGCGAAGAGAATGTGGGAAAGCAGAAAGAAGCATCTATGCGTTAGTAAGCGTATGCAATAGGAGACATAGCATCACAGAAGCGTGTGATCGTCTCGTCTAGAAAGCAACTTCCATTAACAAATTTGTACTCTACACATGCTCAGAAGCAACTGACCTTTTTGAAGACTCGTAGCCAACTCGACGGCCATGACCGGCACCAGACTGCATCCGTCTACTGCATACGAATGCCCGAGGCCCTGTTCTTCTTGGCTGCATGGTCTCGAGCATTGTTGAGACCACCCGAAGTCGTATCCAGAGAGCTTTCCGCCATTTTCCTCTTCTCGCCAGCAATCTTGTCGAGATGCTTCTTCGTCTTCGTATTCCCACTGCCCTTGCCGTGGAACTGATGACTGAGCATTTTGAAAGCTTCCTTCTGGTTGAGATGTCGGCCATGTTCATCGACGTAATTGAGGTCAAAGGTCGGCTTGTACTCCTTGTTAAAAATGTCGGCGAGCTTTCTGCTCTCCATGTGGTCGGCGTTGACATTGTTCTTGCGCGACCATTCTTCGCGCTCGCGCGGTGTCATGGTGTTCCACCTAGCCGAATTGCGTTCACGCTCACGTTGATCCTTTCGTAGACGCTCCGCAGACTCTTCGGCGCGCAGCTTGTCCGTGAGGAATTTCTGCCGATCGCGGTACAGGGAATTCTTGTCCCCTCCCTCGGATTCGGTCCACATGCCACGCTGCTTGAGGAGTGCAAGCGTCTGACCCATGCCCTTGTCGAGCGTCTTCTCTTCCTCGAGCCCCGTGGTAGTGACACCCGTTGAGCGTGCGCGAGCGTTGTTACGTTCCTCTGCCTCGGCGGCTTCCGCATAGCCCATGTCCACGTCACCTTCCTCGTCCATCTCTCCATATCCACTGGTTCCAAGGCCGTTTGAGCCGTGGCTAGTGGTCTGGCGTTGACGTCGACGGCGCTCTTCTGCCTGTTCCTCATCGACCTCGAGATTATGCACAAACTCGGTGGTCTCATCAATCACCAAGCCACCGTCATCCTCCGGAGCCGCGTCTACAAGTTCGGTGGAGTCCATAACATCGGGAGTCTGCGGCGCGGATGCATCCTCTTCGCGAAGCTGGCGGGCGAGATCTTCGACGCGCATCTTCTTGCGCTTCTTGAGAGCCTCTCGACGCTGCTTGGCAAGTTGTGCTTGCAGATCGTCATCATCAATGAACGACTGGTCTTCAAGGATCTTCTTCTTGGGCTTCGCGGCGACAGCAGGGCCATGGTCGACTTCCATCTCATCGGCGGGCTCCTCTGCAGCTGCGAGCATGTCGTCTTCGTCTTCGGCACGTTGCCTCTTGGATGACTTGGACCTGTTCTTTTTCTTCGACTTCTTGATCTTGACTTGGGAGATGTCCATGTAGTCATTGGCTGGCGGCGCATCTTCTTGCAGGATATCGAGGCTGATGGCAACCCGTTTCGGTTTGGCAGTACCTGCCGCTTCCGCCTCGACGTCTTCCACGGTCCTACCCTGGCCGTCCAAGGTGAACGCTTTGCGCTTCTTGCCGTCAATCTCCTCGTCATACTGGGCAAGTATGGACGTTGCTGAAGCGTCATCATTCGGGTCGTAGGCGCGCTTCCGCTTTTTCGAATCGAGCCTCTCCTTCAATCGTTCCTTCTCTTTCAACGCAACAGCCTCGAGCTCATCGTCATCTTCGGCATCAACCGCGGTGTCCTTCAACACCAGGATCTGGTCCTCGCCATCATCAAACTGATCCAGCTCGTGTCCAACCTTGACCCCGGCGAGGTCGGTCTCGGTGTACTGCAGCGCTTCCCTGGCCTGGCGCTCACGCTCCTCCAGCTCGAGGCGCATCTTGTCCGCCTTGGCGATCTTCTTCGCGCGCTTCTTCGAGCCCTTGAGCCAGGCCATGTCGTCCTCATCCTCGACATCGGCCAGCCCTCTGCCCTCGAGCTTCGCAAAACGACCAGCCCTCTCGCGCTCCTTCTTTATCGCCGCGACCCGGTCCGCCTTCTTCTTCGCGGCCGCTTGCTCGTCCTGCAGCTTCTGCCAGTTGTCGTGGGCGGCGGCCTGGCGCGTCTCGACGGTGCTGGCGGGCTCGTCATCGGAGTTGTCGTCCCTTTTCGGCCGCATCAGCGGACCTGCGGGGGCTGCGGCGCCGGGGACAGGCAGCGGCGCCATGCCCATGGACATGCGAATCTTGTTCGCCTCCTCGACGGAGAGGTCGGCCATGGTGGAGTTGCCGTCGTGAAGGGGTGGTGAAGGGGTGGTGAAGGGGTGGTGAAGGGGTGCTGAAGGGGTGGTGAAGGGGTGGTGAGGTGGTGTGGAGAGGAGAGGCGAGGCGTGGTCCCCCGAGAGCCAGGCCAAGCCACTAGCCACTAGCGCGCCAAGCCCTCTGCATCGCGCTATAAAACATTTCCTGCGCCCGCATCGCTCCCTCTCCCAACCACCGGCCTGTGCCCGGGCTCCTGTCCACCTCCTTGCGGGGTGTGTTCGGTCGCAGCTCGAGGCAGTTCGTCCGCCATTCAAGGAGCCATCACAGCGTTCCCATGATGTCAATTTCCGGTCGACAGGTCGCAGAAAAAGTTGGCACGCGTCTTGCGGAAGCCCGAGTTCGCCGCAAGGCTGGAGCTGGGGTGGAGGCGCGCGTTGCCTGGGCGTCTGATTCCTACTCCCTTATGCTAGGCCGTCGGCCGTTGATGCTTGGGAATAACCCAGTCCCGCCTACATATACAGTGTGCGACGCATGTGATGTGATGTGATTTGATGGCATGGCATGGAATGGACATGGCGGAACGTCGTTGTTCATTTCTATAACAGCTTCAGGTTTCCCGTGACCTGGTCAATCACACCTTTGGGCGCTGGGCCTATTCCCAGCACCGTCGCACTCCCGCTCGCGATCTGGGTCCGGCCTGCATCGTGTATGATCTGTGCAACGAGCCCCAAAGACAGGGCCTGCGCCTGCAGCATCTCCAGCTCCTCCTCGCTCTTGATCTGCAGCGCCACCTTCATCTGTCCCGATCGCTCCCAGCGGCCGAGTATGCTGGAATTCGGCGCGGCGCGCAGGAACTGCTTGTAGCATGCGAGGGTCGCGTGCCCGCATTGCGCTGCGATCTTGCCTGCATGATTTCAGTCTTGTCCGAACACGACATGTGCAGAAGAAGACAACGCACCCTTGGTCATCCCCAGATCCGTCCTCACGATGAGAACGAGCTTGCAGTCTTCCGTGTGGCCGGGGAACTCTGCGGGCGCCGTGTCGTCCTCGTCGCTCGAAATCTCCGACGCTTCCGACTCGCCCGACGCCTCTGCCTTGCGGTCTCGGTCTTGTCGCGGGGGTCCCGATAGGGGACTGCCGCCAAACAGTCCGAGAGACTTTGCCTGGCCGAGGAAGTAGCCCGTGACGCCCGCTAGGATGGCGCATGCGGCTGCGATATTCGCGGTGGAGGGTTGTGCGTCTTGCATCGTGGACTGGTGGGCCTGTCTTCGAATGCTCGGCGGTGGGGAGGAGGGGAAGAGAGTCACTTTTCAGCGTAGTGGGGTCCTGATGATCATGTTGCGTTGGGTGAGGATGCCGGATGGAAGCTATGGCGGGCCCTGGAGTGGAATTGGCCATGCACCCACGCACGGGCCACACCCCGGAACAACGTCATCTCCATCTCGAAGCGTGACCAGGAATCTACCATGTATGCTATCTAGCTGACCGAATAGGGATGAAAGAGTGTGTTCCTGAGATCGAATTGGCTCCATCCCATTTCTCGTCTCATGGAAAGCTGCACCCACAAGCCAACATGCGCTCAATGAGACGGGATATGCCATCACCATCAAACCTATCCATCCATCTATCCCTCCTCACTCGCAAGAAGACTGTCACGTTCCGACCACGTCCTCTCCTCCCCATCACCGGATATATCCAAATTCCTCGAAGACGAGACCGTCGCCTCTGTCGCAGTCCCCCAATCCGTCTTCCCACAGGTGATGAATGCATAGATCCTAATCAGCGCATTAACATAAACCCAAACCAGATACCCCGGCAGATACACCACATCCCTCGGATGTTTCCACAACAAGGGCAAGATCTTTGCGATCCTGATGCCCCAAATCCACGCCGCAAGAAGAAGGTACCAAACAGGCCACCACCCCCTCTCCTCTGCCCTCCCCCTCAGCCACGCCCCCAAAAGGACAAACAGGCCGACGTCCTGCAGCAATGAATTCTTGCCCCAAGAGTACACGAAAACCGCGTAGAAGAAGTACGGAAACCTCAACCACCTCCGCCCATCCATCCTCAACCCCTTGGCATTCGTTCTCCAGGTGGACCTCGACCACCGAACCGTCTGTTCGAAATACCTCGGCCACTCCCCCAGCTCCGTCACCATCCGGCTCTCCCTCCCCGCCTGCATCTTGATCCGCAGGCCCTTGCTGAAAATCCACCGCGTATGGAACATGTCGTCGTCGACATTGAGCGGCCCATGCCGTTTCCCCAACCCAAACCACTCGGTGTAATACTCGTTCAGGTACGCATGCACGAACTCCGGGTCCGCGAAGAGGAACGTCCGGAAGATGCCGAAGCGGCCTTCGAGACAGCCGATCCCGCCGTCGATGCTGTCGCTGGCGAGGAATTCGCGGCATCGGCCGTGGAGGTAGGCGCGCCCGATGAAATTCCAGAACCCGCGGAAGGACACGGGGTATCCGTGTCGGCGACCTTTCAGCACCGTACCCACGGCCGCTACCCTGCTGTCCTCCAACGGCGCGAGCAAAGAGGGGATGAAATTCGCCTTCGAGGGCCAGTACGTGTGGTCGTCCTGGTTGACGAAGAATCTGGTTTCCACGCTCGGCAGTGCGGCGACGACCTGCTGTCGCCGGTTCGGTATGCTGACCTCTCGTACCACCGTGATCCTGGGGTCGGCAAATGTGTCGCTGGAGTGGGCGATTTGCGTCGCCGTGCGCGTGTCCGACGTGGTGATGATGAGGCTGGCAATGTCGTGGGCGAGGATCGACCGGATGACGCTTTGGATCCCCCGACTCCCGAGGTCGGTGGTGGGAATGACAACCGTCAGGTCGCGGGCGGTGTATAGGGGTTCCGATGGAATCGGGGTGGGTCTGTAGAGGAAGCGAGCTGCGAAGAGGTTGGTGAGGGCGCGGGTGTAGCGGAAGGAGAAGAGGGCTATGAAGAGTGCGAGGGAGCGGTAGGTGATCCAACTCCACGCTCCTGAAGCGATGTCGTGGATAGTTGTGGCTGCCATTTTGCACTCGAAAGGTGTCTCTTGTCTTCGGAGCTATGCGGTGCTGGAGCCTCGGACTGTAAATACTCGGTCCTTGTTTCGGTGAGTCACAGCTTGTGTGATTCACAATTTCTCTCGGTTTAGGGCACACGAGGCAAGTAGGGTGTCGTCGATCGATGGTCTTCGTGAAGTGGCTGCTTCTCAACTTCACACAAGGAAAACAGATGCTATCAGACCAATAGATTCGAGTATCATGTATCCCATATGAATCGATGACCGATGCCCCGACGCATGCATTGGCTGATGGGTACGTGCGGTCTGTCTGGATGGGCACTGATAGGTGTGTAACATAGTCAGTGCGTGCTATTGAATATCCATACCTACCGCCAAAGACATCTAGGTGCATGTGTCCGCGCCTTTGACAAGTTTCTACAACACCCAAGCAGTCTCTGAGCTCATACTTTATCGGAGCATTCATGACAGCGAAGACGCTGTTCTTGACACTGTCAAACATACGAACAAAGGAAGGCTCGGCGCTGCCCAGTCGTTCGCAAAACGCCCCTTATATCAGTGCCCTAGGCGTTCGAATTATGTGTCGTAAGATGGGTTTAGCTCATATATCCCGTTTTCGGCAATCGACAGAGTCAATTCAACACTGAAGAATGAGGGTGATGGATTTCCAACATCATACTTTTCAGTTGCATACAGTATAAGGTCTGCTATATGTTACCCGCTAAAGAAGCTCTTCAAAAGACAATTTACTGTCAATTTCCAGCTCTATCAGCCTGAAGTTTCGTCTAGTCACATGGCGAATCTATTGCCCTTTACCTTCCCAGCTGTCCTGTTCTATCACCTTTCTACGCGTTGCCGCCACTGTCAGCCACCACTTCCTATTTTCTGTTCTACCGAGCTTTTACGATCCTATTACTCCCGGTACTTCCATTAGTACCCTTGCAGCCAGTCATCCGTCTACCAGTGTTGGCGCTGCTGGTCCCTTCGATCCTCCTCACTCTTCGACTCCCACCGTCTCAACACAGCGTCACAACCAGGAAACCCAGCGACTCCACCATGCGCAACCCCTCATATCCCACCCCGCCGACGTCCAACCCTCAAAAACTGCCCCCCTTCACCCTCCCCATAGTACCAACCTATCAGACCGCTCTAGCCCGCGGCTCCCCTTTCCTCTGCCTCCCCCGCCGCATTCGAAGCCGCATCTACCTCTATTCGCTGCGCCATACCTCCAACCCCCAACTCACCAACATCGAAGTCCCCGCCGCCGATTCCCTCACCTTGCCCGAGCTCTGCTCGGTCGACCACATCTTCGAGCACGAAATCACCGCGCTTCTCCTCGACCGGACCACCTTCACGATCCCCAACGACGCGGCGATATATTCCTTCTTTGCGTGGCTGAACGAGTGGGAACAAGGGAGGGGATACGGGGCAGTTCGGAAACTGGAGATTCTGGGGTTGGGAGGGTTCAAGAGGGAGCAGGAGGGATTCATGGTGAATGGGAGGAGGCTGCTTGGACGGTTGCCCGGGTTGAAGGTTTTGACCGTGATGGTGGATGTGAGGGATCTGCCATTTCGAGACGATGGGATGGGGCGAGGGGGGGAAGAGCTTGATATGGAGGAGTTGGTTGGGAGGTATGATGTTGGAGGGCTGGTTGCTGCGGTGGGACTGGAGAAGTTGGTGCTTACGTTGAAGCCGTTCATGACGTTGGAGAAGAAGGTTAAGAGCATGGAGCCGATGGAGATGCGGAGCGGTGATGAAGGTGGCTTACGGACCTTCTGGGGTCTCAAGCCTTGGATTGAGGCGCGTGCTGTGGAGGAGAGAAGGGCAATCGAGATTGAATGTCCGTGCATGGAGTCGATTGCGAATAGGTGAATGCTTGAGCGTCGTATTTGCTTTCGCAGAGACTAGGATACCCAGGTCTGTGGTGAGATTTAACCGTTGGTGACGGGCGAACTAGGCCGGGGTGGAGGCGTGGTTTTTCACGTAGTTGACGTCTGACGGATGCTGGCCTACTGGTTGGGGCCATCATCATCGTGATCAAAATGCATGATGTTGGATGATGAGGCAGGTGGTGTTGTTTAACAGATCACACCCCAACACAAGAGTCGCACTGGCACTTGTGGCTAGAGTACAAACTTGAGCCTCTTAAACAAGGATATCTGGATGCAAGTGAACAGGCATGGTTTCGGAGTCACGTGATGATACTCTCATCATCTACTCGAGTGTGCACGGAACATAGCATACGACAATGCATTCGCGAAGAAAAGAAACAGGTACCTAGAAACAGCATTTCCAACATAAACATATCCCATCCTGAACGCGCCAAGTCCAAAAAGAAAGCTACAACACGCACCGTTCCTCTCCCGCCATCCCGACGAAAAACAGCCCTAAACATCATACAGATGCCCGTCTCTATTACCTGCACAACCCTGGGTTGAGATTTTAGCAGCACTATCCCAAATATAACCTTACCATAGTGTTGCGAGACTTTTTCTCCGACGCCATACTTTTCTTCCACTCCGGAGCACTACCGCTCAGTGCATCTTCATAATCCACAGCTTATGCAATCCAGCGCTCTTCTCGACCTCTTCCGCCCTCCTCATAAAATCCCCCAGCTCCGGCATCTTAACAGGCCAAGCCATAAACAACGGCCCCAAATCCACCTTCCCATCCTCCTGACGCTTTCCCTCAAATTCCGCCATCATGCGCTGGATCCTCGCCTGGCTCTGGCAAAACAACACTTGGCAAGCCATCATCAAGATACTCTGCTCAACAAAAGTGTGTGGTGGGACTGCGGTCCGGTAGAAGCAGTCTTCGAACTCGAAAGATAGGGGGATGGCCTTTCGAGAGTGGCGCGCGAGGGCTAGAGCGAACATGCGGTCTTGGTCTAGTGCGAAGAAGGAGGGGAGACAGGATTTTGCGTCGAAGGAGGTGGGGGGAATTGCGGTCAAGGTGAGGGTGTGGAGGCTTGTTGCGGCGAGGAGGTGCGTTAGGGTGTTCACTGCGAGCGGTGTTAGTACGTTATAGTGGCAACTTTGGAGTGGGAGGGTGGGGAGTGAGGGAAGGAATGAATAAACGCACCATAAGCATCGGCACCTTTACTCAACAGTGGCGATTCGCTCTTTGCATTGACGTTCATATCTCCATCTCCTGGCTCTTTCAAACCCGGCGCCGCTTCTTTCCGCTTCCACACTTGTGAAGCGTACACTAGCTCTACATCCAAGTGGCGCACGAGGGGGAGATGATGCGGGCGTAGCGGTGGGTCAAAACATTCCACGCTCTCTCCTCCCAGCGGTTCCTGTTCACCTTCCTTTCCGATGCTGGTGACCTTGAATCTGTTCCTACCGAAGAACACTGCACAGGCTTCTCTATAGATTCGTTTGTTAACCCTCAAGATGGCGAGATCGAGATTGTATTTCTGCTCTTTTCGTACAGTGGGACCTTGCAAAGGTGAAGAGACGACGAGGAGGTGTTCGTAAACATTCAATCGGAGTTCTGCAGGGAGGAAGTGGAGAAAAGAACACTTGTCCGTGTTGGTTGCGACCATGGCTGCGCTCTCCGACCTGAGGGATACGATCAATCGAGTGATGAGTGATCGATTCGGTGCGTACATTCACCGACTCTTCCTGTCTCTCTTGACGTGGCTGCAGTAGATGATGTTTCTCTGATGTCGTTCTGAAAAGGAATGAGGGGCTTGAACGAAAGCGAGACGACGTTACGACGTAGCGAGAGAAGTGTGGAAAAAGGAAAAAAAATGTGCCTGACCACCATCCCCAAACATCTGCCGGAAGGTGCGGCTCTTAAAAACCACGCTGCTCGACCAATTCATCAACCCCATCCCCACCCTTTCCCTTGTCAACCATGATATTCCGAACAAACCCCATCCACCAGCCCCCTTCTTCCGCCACAACGTCTTCCCCACCCCCTGGAGCTACCTACGGCTATCCTCCGCCGTGTATCACGCTACTCATGACGTTCTTGACCAAACGTCGATGACCTTACCAAGAAGCGCCGACGAAGAGGGCGATCCTCGGTATACTTTGCCTATAAGGCTAGTACAACCCGCCGGGCCTTTCTACCACATCTTCCAGAAACACGCCGTTATATCCCATGGATTCTAGCGCGTTTCTAGCCTTTCACAAAGCCCGTCGTTGCGGGTACACACGTGCTATACGCGAGAGTCAAAACCCAAGTGATCAGCTGGTCCTTGAACATGTGCTGATTTTGACATATTGTTTGAACGTGTTTGAAGCGCTTTCGGACCGGTGTCATAAAATCGCCACCTGGATGCACAAGAACACCATAAGCACCAATACTTGTTGGTCGTTATCGTACATGGCATAATTGCTCCCAACATACCAGAACCAAAGCGCCATTATTTGCCCCTCCGGTGAGACATCAGAGTCTGAAGCAGACGCTCACATGGTCACTCCCCAGCATATTTCATGTTTCGAAGTGCATTGTGACATCGGAGTAGAGCCCGGCACCACGGTAGCACGAACTGTGGCGCGAGAACAACAGACAGTGTAGAAAGACAGGCCACCCAAAAGGCCGTACGCCGGTGCTCACGAATCACCCGCGCGCTACCAATAATGTCGGTACAAGGAAACCATGCCGACGCAAAGCAAATACAAAACAATCTTCGGTCTGATTCTGCTTCAACAGACCGGTGCTAACAGATCAATTTTCTCCGAGCCCTCTCATACGTTGTAATTCCTAAAAAGTCGTGGTTAGTCGTCAAAGCATGGAGAATTTGCCAAGAAAGGAAACCATGCCATCGTAATTCAAGAACTACGGGTTATTGATCCCGAGGACCCCGACACGAGCGATGCGCACTTTCAGTAATCATGGTCGCGATCGTGTCTGCTGCTGCCGCGCCTCCTGCGTGCACCTCGATCGAAGTCTGAGTCGCTGTAACTATCGTTATCATCGTAACGACTGCCTCTCCGTCGATCGCGAGAGGAGGATCGTGAGTAGTCTCGCCGCCTGCTGTCACTTCGATGGCTTCGGCTGCGTTCGCGTGGTCGTGATTTGCTCCGAATGGCTTTGTCTCTATCATTCGCGAAAAAGATATTAGTGATGTCGAAAGGGAAATCTGTAGTAAAACAGGCAGGAAGTACAGAAGCCCGAAAGCTCCAGAGTCAAAACGCCGCCCTTCTTCACTTACTTCTCATGTCGCTTCTCCATTTCTTGTGCTCCGAACGCACCGATACCTGCTCCTATCAGAGTACTTAGCGTTCCGTGTCCCAGATTTTTTCCTATCAGAGCTCCGCCTAGCGCACCAGCTGCCGAAGCCGCCAAACCTTTGTCATGCACGTCAAACTTCTCCAACCTGTCACGAACTTTGTCAGTGACCCGGCTGCTAGAACGACGGCGATGATCAGCAGACCTTGCCCTGTGTCGCTTTTCATCGCCGTGACGGCGACGGTGCGAGGACGCGGAACTGCTGTGACGGTTCGGTGAATCGTAGGCGGCTATCTGGTTGTCTGTATAGGAATATTGGGCCACGGAAGGCTGCGATCGAGACTCTTGACGGTAGAATGGTGGTGGCGCCGGGTGGACTGGCATCGCGGGAACGTAGGCGGCTGGATTGTAGGGAGGATAGGCAGCATTTGGGGGTGGTGGGCTCGTAGCATTCGCAGGCGCAGACGATGGAATGTATCCAGCCCCGGGCGTGTACTTTGACGCTGTGGTTGAAGGCTGCAGGGGGTTAGAGGCAGGCCGACTGAACACTGCCGCCAAAGGCGGCTCATAGGATGGAGAGAAAGCCGCATTGAGCGGAGTACCGCTGCGCAGCATATCTAGGAAAGGGGAAGGGGGCATGGACAAGGGGGATGTCGAAAGAGCCGGAGGGCGTCTGCTCGCCAGCATCGACCAAAACAGCTGCGGGCGAAGTGACGGCGGACGACCTGACGGGGCTGTTGCGCTGCGAGAACGAAAGGCGGTATTTACCTGAGGCGGGTACCCGTAATCGGGCCTGGCCGACGAAGCTCGCCGGTCGTAGGGATCGGGATGGCCATTCGCCATGGATGCGCCTGTCGAAGGAGCATTCGGAGGAGGATAATCGCGCGGATCGTACGGTCGGTACTCGAGGGTGGGAGGAGGGGAAGACTGCGGCCCACGCTCTGCTCTGTCGGCTCTATCCATCCCGTCGCCGTGCACTACTAGCTCTTTGTCGCGACTTGGGCTGCGTCCCAGGCTCCTCGCACGGCGGCGGCGATTCCTGCGCCTCTGCTCCCGCTCGTGGTCGCTGCGGTCGGAATGGTCGGCGTGCGGGCTGCGCTGTCGTGCGCTGTGGCGTCGTTCTTCGCTCCTGTTGCGCGGCTTCTTCTTGTTCCCTTTCTCTGCTTCGGGCGGTCGAAAGTAGCCTCCCGGAACGTTGTGCCAGAACTTGTCGGGGATATGGTCGGCACCATAGTCGAGGGCCTTCAATGCGAGCACACTCATTCTGGCCGAAAACTGGTTACGAGGCCGTCGCCACCGCGGACTGACGTAGTGCGGCGGGATGTGATTGGAGGATGGCGAGCTCGCGCCTTGTGGGGGATGGCGTGTGGGGATGGATATCGGCAACCCGGGAGAGCGAGTGGGGGGTCAGGGAGAAGGATAGAGCGTAATGGCAATGGGAACGGTGATGGTGATGGATGGTGGCCGAGGAGGGAGCAAGCAATGGATTTCTGCTGGGGAAGGGGGATGCAGTGGCGGACTATAAGAGAACTCAACTACTCCCCACAATGGAAGCGACAATGAACAATACCCGCCACGCACCGGACTTACTATGTGCTATGTATGTAGATGCAGTCACCCAGGCCCGCTAGTATAATGCCTACCTAGGCAGTATCATGGCTTTTCCACCATGCATGCCATGTCACATGCGGTGCTGGCCTCCGCCTCAACCTTCTTCACCGCCCACGCACGGGCTTGTTAGAGAAGAGCCTCCCGGATAGGATCGGCCAATCTCGCCAATTACGCGGGGTCGCCCGCACAAAAGTACTTCTGTCCGTGGGATAGTTTCGACAGCGCCCTGCACACGTCGTCGATGCTCGTCTCTCGAACCCTCCCGATTGCCATCGAAGTGATCTCGTGATCATATGCATTGCCCCAGCACTGACACAGGGTCATCGTGCAACGGCCAGTCGGATGCTGATGCTCGACTTTGCCGTGTCCAAGACCAGCATGCCGAAATCCATTCCCGCGGCTACAGACCCTGGTATCTAACCAGTTGGAAGATTCTGCGTCGTTTTTGCTCTCTCGCCGGCTGACGCACAAAGGGTGTCTGGCTGGTTCACTACTCACGGCCCGTGCCCCGGTGTTCCCATTTCAGACTGTGGAAACGGTGCTTCCCTTCCAGCGATGACGACATGTTCAAGACACCTTCTCACCGCCTTTGTCGCAAAGCCACTTTATTCGGTCAACCGAATGAAAGCTGTCAACGATACGGTACACCAAAGCGATTCTTTCGACCTTGCCCATGCTCTTGTACCTCGGGCAATGGCTCTCCACGGTCCGGTGTATGATGATCCTGGTTCTGGGGCGACAGGACCGTCCGCTATAGTTGGCTCTTATTGCCGTAAAGTCGTCATTACTCGAGCGGGTTGTGCCAAAGGTCGCGATGTGGCGAAGCTACAGCAGTCGACGTGGCTAGCTGATCAGCTCCACTCCCTAGGCTACCCCAGATCTCCGCACTTGGACAGTTTAACTTGCAGACCCTTGATGTAAGAGAAGAAAAGGTGTGAATAATAGTAGACTTGAATAGCTGGAGGGGTATCTGCATGTACTAGTACTAAAGGGAAAGTAAGACTTATCGCTCAACGGAAACCGAGGTAAGCACATTGGCGTTATCTCTTCATACTTCCTCGATAAGGTTGCTTGCGCTCTGCGATGGTGTTCGCAGCTCACCGGCAGGTTGTCCTGAAGAATCTGGAACCTCCACCATCTCATCGACCATCCGAAGGAACCTAGTGCGGTACTCGTCGCTCGAGGTAGTGATAGACATGGGTCCATGATTTCTGCCAATTTTGAGAAAGTTATACGAGTTGATCAAGCCCGTCATAGCCTGCGCTTGAAGAGCATCTTTTGCCCAGAAGAAATCGAGCAGGATAGCCCGGTATACCCACTTCTCGTCACGTGAAACGGTGCCTGTGCGCCACGGCGAACCTCGTCCCGGAGGTACAGGAACGTCACCGTTGTCAGCTGAGGACACGGATGCTGGATACCTGACAAGAAACAGGCTGTAATCCACCGCATTGTTGTCCTGAAGAACCTTTGTGTCGCGTGTGATCTGTGTCACAAGGTCTTCCTTTTGATCAATGGTCAAGCGAACCTTGTCCGCAAACTCATCAATGAGTCGATCCTTGACACTTTCTGGAGCCAGTTTTCCATTTGCAATGTCGCGCTCAGGGTAGAAGTAGTCGCTTGGCTTCAGATCGTACGATTCCCACGCGTCCTGGTCGTCTTTGGAACAACTCGACTTGCCATACAAGATGTTCTCCATGACCAAGTGATGGTCCGGTGTTGTACCAAACAAGGATCCGAATGTTGTGTATGGCGAATACAGCAGATCTGTGATGCGAACGAGGAGAGATGCGGGATTCCGCTCCATGTGTTCGACGTAGGGGTCGAGGAGCCGCTGGCGGAAGAAGGACTGTTCGAAGGCACGTGGGAGCGATTTGATGAGGTACTTTGAGTTGGGTGACGTGAAGAAGGTCTAGGTGTGCGTCAGCTTGATTCCATACAGGAAGTGACTGACCGTCGTACCGAGCCAGAGTATCCCAAGTCGCCCACGGAGATGAGATCGTCACGTTTGCCCTTGCTAGGGGAGCGGAACGCCTCTGTGTACTCTTCCTCCTCTATGCCCCATATCTCGGTGCGCAAATGTCTGAATAAACGGGCACGATAGCGCGAGAGGGCGAGCGAGAACAGGGAGAAGAATGCGAGGATGCGTGTGAGTGGGCTTGGGCGTTGGTCTGCATCGTTCGAAGGTTTGGATTTGAAGATGGCGCGAAGGATGGAAGTGCTGATTAGACGTTGTCGTCGCCCCATCTTGATGGATGAAGTCCACGGGGGTTTTCGCGAAGTTGGTTGTAGGTTGCGGTCAATCTTGGTGGAGAATAAACAGCGACGTCATCTTGTGGTTCGTGCGGATCGCTCCAAGGGTTTCTTCCTCAACCACGACGTCTACCGTCGCCCACCAACAGATGCGATTCTCCGCTTGCCGAATTGCTGACGTTTGCACGAACCTTTTTCCACGGGCCATGAAAAACGTGTTCATCTTCCTACCATGTGCATTCACTGGCTTTTGATTCACCCCTAGGACACGAGAAGCTCCCGAATGCTTCCCCTCTCTTCTCCATGGGCAGATATGCTTGAAGATCTTCATGCTCGATGCACTCCCCTCCATCCTGCATTATCGCTTGGTTTGATGGTGGCATATAATGCGGGCAGGTGTGTGGCTCGGAGCTTTCGCTGCATGTGGTCTGGAATCGCATTCCATCTGCATCGTACGCTATTGAATGGACAGGAAACATTTTTAACTAGACATGTAGCTTCCACTAGAGCAGTTTCCGACATGGAAATCGACACCGATTCGAAGCCTACAGCACGCGCCTCCGCAAAGCGCTCCCGCAGTGGCCAAAAGCTTCACTGTCTTGGCCTTGCGTGCACGAAACTAGAGTGCTAAGCTAGGAGCCTATCCGGTTGTATCACCAAAGCAAAAGCGATTCCCGCGGACAAAGGCGCAACGTGGGATTTCGGTGGCCTATCTCCCTGCATTAGTCGGCAAAAACACAGGCACGCAGGATAGCTCGGTGTAAGCGTCTCCCACAAATCACTTACCACGTATAGCGCACAGGATACTGCCACGACCTCCCTTTCCCGCCCTCTTTACGGCATCATAGCGTTTGTGCAAATCGTTTCACTTTGATGGCGTTGTGGTCTGGACGACTCGTTGTCTCAGAAAGCGATTGCGATGAAGAATCCCAAGAGCGACGACCATTCGCTGAGCCCCTGATCTTGATGGTCCGTCATCTACTAGAGTGCGGGTGGTCCACAACGCGGCTTCACGTGCAGGGGACTTACTGACTAGTGAACGCGGCTCCAGCACCGTGTGGTTTGACCTCCATCGATGCCACTTCAAGGTTCAGCCGATAGCTGCACAACAATCGGGATCAAGGCCACGCATCGGGCTTAACCGGCATCGCCCCCATATCCAAGCAAAGAATCAAGCCGGGTGCGCACAAATCACATACTCCGATCCAGCCGCCATCAGATCCGTAGGTCCCATGCCTTGGCGGTACCAGTTCCAGGCTTTTGCGTAATCACACTTGTCAGCTATGCACACGCTAATTTGGACCACTATTACAGGAGGTCGTCTTAGTCCCGATCCACGATGCGGCTGCTCTTCCGCTCCCACGCCATAGCGTACTATGGGTATCAGTTGCAAGAGTGCTGAGGTAAGATGGCTTCCCCGCCAGACGGTGTTGTGTGATGAAAAGAAATTCAAAGTCACGCAAGAGCGTTGTGATACCGCGCATGTGTGTTCCGCATGGCAACCGTACGACTGCACGGCATAGCCATATGCACGTAAACGCGAGTTGGGTAGGTACCATCCTGCTGGAGCCGCCACCGAGTACGGCTGGAGTTGAGTCGAGACGCCGTCAGAGTTTAGCATGAGTCGAGCCGCTGTAAGGCTCGCCTTTCGCTGCTCTTTTATAAGCACAACGTACAGATCCCTGTTTTGTATTCCAGTCTTGCTCTGGCCCTTGCCCTTTCCTCTTCCATTTCCAATCTCCAGGTCGGGGTAGCATCGCCCGTTCCTTTCACAGGGGGTTCTGTGCTGTGGCTGCTGTATCAATCCCAAAGCACCTTCCTCAACTCGCCGCTCACCACCAGCGCACCGCTCCGCGACCCCAAACTCCCAACCCTCCTCAAGTTGATCGCAATGGCCGCCGTCGATACCCAGAAGCCTACCGAGCCAGCAGCTCCAGCGCTGCCTGACTACGTCACCGACCCTGACGCCGTCTTGAAAGACCAGGACGCAAACTGGCGTTATGGCCGGGCACCAGACTATTCAAAGACGCGCAAAGTGTTTTCCGAAAGTAAGCGAAGCAATTCCTCAATTGTCGCACCCGGCTGCCGTGTTCCTGGCACACATTGGCGACGATCGCGCCTTGTCAAACTCCAAACTGCCGTGACCGTTTGGCCACTGACCTGTGTACTAGCGAAGAGCATGTCCCACGAGGCTGGCTCGCTTCCCCAGCTCGTCGAGAATCTGGTGAAGAATTGGGAGGTCGAGGCATCGTTCAAGCCTACACTGAAGGATTGGCGTACGGTTGACCATGAGTAAGCACCGTTGCCCATCTCACTGGGCGAGGATCTTTTCTTGAATGCAAGCTGACGGCAACCCAATGTAGGAACTACAGCTTCGCCATCAACGGCAGCGAGCCACAGAGCGCCGAACACATGCTCAAGCTGGGCACGTACAACGCCATCATCGCGCCCAATGAGTACTACTCGCCAGAGTACTCCGATTTTGCGAGCAGCCACAAGACTTTTAAGCGGATGATGCCGACCTTCGCGTGGTACGTTTGAAGCTTCGGGAGCCGACATGGATGCTTGTTAACCGTGGCCCAAGGGAAGTGCTGGAAGTGTATAGTGGGCCACCGACGGTTTCCTTCAGATGGAGACACTGGGGGACAATGAAGAATGACTACGTCGGCTTTGACAAGTAAGCCCCCCTCATCTATGCAGTCTGGCATGTACTTACTACCTGAATAGTAAAGGCGAGAAAGTAACGGCCAAGTCCCACGGTGGCGCCATCGATATCCAAGGAGTAACAGTTGCCACAGTGAACGACAAGCTCCAACTCCAATCCGTCCGCACCTGGTTTGATCCGATGGACATGTTCCGCCAGATTGCGCCTTCTGGTGTCGTCAAGAAGGAAGCGGTAGACAAGTTACTCTCACCAGGTGATGCACTCGACAGTGAAGTCAAAGTCGAAATTGACCAGACACCGCGAGCCAAGGAGTCGTCCACTTCTGAACTTCCCAAGCAACACCCTCCCATCGATGTTCAGAAATTGGTCGAAGGTGCTGGATGTCCATTCGCTGGAACGGATTCGAAGGAGGCTGTTGCACCATACCCACCGGCGGTTGTGGATACGACAGCTGCGGCAGAGGTGGCAAGAAAAGAGGGCGAGGGAGTGGCCAAGCTGTCACATCCTGAGCTTCCGATCAGTGACACAAAGAAGGCAATCCTCGATGCCGGTCAACAGGAGGGTTTTGATCAGGATCCAAACGCGAAGCCAGCCAAGGGGTCGAGCTCGTAGATTATGATGGCACGGGTTAGATGGTATGACTTGGTAAGTATCGCTTGAATGGCGTTCAGTGAACGTTTTCTGCGACCTTGCGTGTCCAAATTTTCTCCTGTTAGTTATAAAGATATACGTGTACGCTATTTGTCTTCTTTCACTTCTGTTGCATAGTTTTGACTGCACCGATGAGGTGGATATGTCAGGCTGAAATGTATTGTACGCCGCGGCTTAGACGTGCGTTTAGACTCGAATGGTATTGAGAAGATACTGCCAAAACCTACGTTTTGCAACAGCCTCATCTATCGACACAAAGCAAAGTGATCACTGTAGGTTTTGCGCTGACCGCCAAGCCACCCTCGGCCTTGCAGCTCTTCCGTGCTTGCCCTCGGAAATCCAATGATTCTGTGTTGTAATGTTATCTCATATTACTCATGTCATGTTTCCGATATTCCCACTACCCCTCTCTCCATTCCCCATCTCTCGGCCTTCTCGACTCGCTGTGCTCCGTCTTCTGGATGCGCACTCGTAAGAAAGCCCCCAACATTGTATGCATCCTGCTTGCCGAGCCGGACGAAGCGTTTCGCAAAGGTTTTACCAGATCCGCTGCTAGCGCCAGCGACGACGGCAACTTTGTCGGTGTGTCGGAGGTACCGATATGTCATTGTATGGTTTGGTTTGCTTCGAAACGGAGGAAGAGAGTTGGCTGATAGAATAGATGGTTGAACTTGATACTCGGTCGATATTAATTCCACGGAGCGCAGAAAAGGTAAGGTGGTTCCACCTGTCTGTCGTGTGACACTAGGTAGTAGTGGAGCGTGTGGGGAAGTACAACAAGTGTGAGGAGGCTGCCTGCCTTAACGTGTGAGACAGGCGAGTGATTCAAGATGTGGGAGATATGTTTTACAGAACGGCAGGTGGACCGATCTCCCAGAGATCGCATAGATGCCTGGATGATTTGAATGGCAAAGGACGCTGCGCAGGAAAAGAGGAGGTATGCTTGAATGCCGACGTAGCCTTTCGTGGTCTAGCTTTTGGCTATCAAGGTCAGGAGGGAGGCTTGATGCAAAAGGAACCCGGTGCAGCCAAATCTAGGCGAGGTAGTTAGCAGCTTATCAAGGTTAGAGTAACGTTGGGGTCGACCAACATGAAAACTCGGCGAAGATAACTGCCACCTTCCCGCGAGAAGCTGAAATAGGTTCCACTGACAAAGGCCATGGCTACCATGAGGCATCGTGACAAGTCGAAGGAGAGGAGATGGAGCACGAAGGGGTGACGTTGCCCAAGCCTTACAAAGTTGAGGATCGGGTACAACACAGCCCACAGAATAAACGTATGCGTAGCAGGTGCGTAGTACCTCGCAGCGAGAAAGTTGCCGCCTTCGGTATGCAGCAAGGCAAAGCGGATATACCATTTCCACCAGGATTCCGAACGTTCCCGAAGCCAAGCCAAAAAAACGACATGCAGGTGGCCGGTTCGCGTGGCGAAGGGAATCAGCAGGTACAAGACCGAAGCCTGAGTCGCACCGTTGCAGGAGCTGATGATGCCGACGACATTCGAGCAAACCCTCGAGGTCAACGTGACGGCCAGCGGCAGGGTGATTGCTGCAAACACGAACGGAGCTTTCCAGCGACCAACCGGAGACTTTTTGAACAGAGGTAAACCTATCATCTCCCTCGTATCGCTCCAGAACCACCGGTAGGATATCGTGCTGTCAACCCAGTTCCGGATCGATGGGATGCAGAATGCGGTGCTGGACATGTCCCAGCCCATGCTTGCAGGCATGAGAAGCAAGCATACCGACGTGAGCTTGATCGCCAGAATGGCCGGCAGGATCTGGGCAAGCAGCATCGGAATCGTATGCGAGGTGCCATCGGCGTTCAGAAACATGAGAGAGAGACAGGCAAACGTGTACGAATTCACGGGGCGGTATTCCGTACTCAAAGCCCCTATGCCAACTGCAAGCGAACACTAGGGGGGTATTTAGTCATCTCGGACAATAGGGATGTTTCGAATGCACCTCACCAGTTGGAAGTTCCAGGTGACGGTAGCAAGCATAAATCCAGGCACCGCGTACGCAAGATTGGTATAATGGAACATTTGGAGCAAACACTGTATGTATACATGTTAGCGAATTTTCTTTTTTTTGGCGATAATCGCATGGACTGCTTACGAAGAATTCGACGTGAACATGCCCAACGAGAGCGAGGATGGAACTCGCAAAGTAGATGATGATGTCAACGTATTCGTTGGTGGTACTGTCGAGGTCCGTAAGGATGAGCAGCGCACATTGAGTGACGTTGGTCAAGCCCCCCAAAGCAGCCGTGTTGATGGCAAGTTGAGCGGCGACTGGCAGCTTCAACCGACCCGCTACCAATGCCAGGGGAACGCATCCCAGATAGATGTTGAGCGGCTGGCCGGGGAGACACAAGGTAAGGAACAGGCGCAACGGGTACTGTATGAGCCTTTTTGTAGTCCATTCCATGATAGCAGAGAATACGCGCCGGATCCTCTGATATATAAAACGGCTTGTGCTTTTGGTAAAGCGAAACACTGCTTGCAAACTTCTGTTCTGCGCCTGGAAGAAATGGCCCAAGGTCTGCGAGCAATAAATGTCGCTTTGCCTGGCCTCTTCTTCGTACAGGGCATCGGTAAAGATCCACTCGACGGCTTGCTTGCGAGGGGGTAATGAAAATGGGGGCCGAATGAAGCGTAGCAAGTCCAAGTAGTATGTCTGACCTGGCAGTTGCACCTTGCGGAATCCCAGAGCGAGACGTTGGTCGCTGAAAAAACTGAAGGTGGGTCGTTTCACCGTGATGGAGTGAAAATGCCGGTCGAAAAATGCCGGCCGAACTTGGATCTCATCGACATCGAGCCAGTGCTGTCGGTCTGAAGGTTGTTTCGGGACAACCATTTGAATAGAAATCGGCTCCCATCCAAGAGGCGGCGATGCTCGGGAGGACAGCAGAGCCGAGGATAGTGGTCCGTCGTATCGGGGACGGTTGTCTGCAAGACCTAGCTCCCGTGTGGCAACGGAGCTTTGACGAAGAAATGTCTTGATACGGTCCAGCTCGAATGAACGGCTACACTGACCCTGGAACTCGGAACTCGCCTCGAGAACATATTGAAAAGCCGGTTTCCCGCGTGCGTCCAAGGCCTCGACTGCGAAACCGTTCAGGACCAACGCTTCCACCATGTTGTACACGGGTATCTTGACGCACTCGTGGAGGATTGTTGTCCAGCCCGCAACCTCGCCCTCGGGCAGCTCGCCCAATCGGTCTGGAAGACCGTATCCCGTAAGGAAATAGCGCAAGGAGGGGCGCATCGAAGTGGAACCCTGCGAGTCCAGGGCATGGAGCTGGAGGCGGAGAATACAATCGACAAAAACCTCGCGCTCTGCATCGCGTTGGAAACCGAGCACAAGCTCCAGCATGATGCGTAAGAAGGATTTCGGACCCGTGTCCGTCGGAACCGGGCATTCGAGCTTGCACCCGTTCTCAACAAGCAGGACCAGTTGCATGACGAGATTGGTGATCCTCCGTAACCCCGAACGATTCTTTTGTCTAGTCAGCCAGGAGAACAATGCTTCCATACTGAGGCTTTCACTGTCCGCCCTTCCCGATTCCCCGCGAATGGCCCACCCCAGTGTCTCCGGGCTACAGTCCTTCTCTAGTGCAAGCTGGAGATGGTTCCGTGTTGATCCTGAATACCGAAGGCAGCATGAGGGAATTCGGCTGCGCAACCTGAACATGGCATATATTCGATCCCGCAACAACCGCACGGCATGATTTTGGAGGCCATGGGAAGACGTAGCTCGTGGAACCGCGACGAGACAATCCTGCATTTCCTTGACCAGCCACTGGAAGTCCCAGCACCCGACATGCGCAGGGTGCACGAGCGATTGGAACAGCTTTGAGCCGCTGTAGAAAGGAACCACCTTTCGAGTGCGTCGCTTCAGCTGTCTCACGAGTTTCCCTCGTTGAGAAAGCTTGTTTCGACGCACGTTTCGAAGTTTCGTCCATGAAAATTGCGAGATGAACCGATTGAATCGGGGTGTGCATATCAACCGCAATCTACACGAAATCAATGGATGTTGAGCCAATTCACACCCGAGTCCATCACTCACCGATTGATCTCCTCACGAGCGATTGAACAAAGAGCATTGATCCATCTATCGATTGTTGTCGTCCAGTCATTGATAGTTTCCACGATAGGTCGAATTGCAGAGGGAAACGAGGCACAGGAAGACTGAAACCTTCGAAGAGCAATATCTACGCCCGACTCGAACGCCACCACTTGCAGGTAGGATACCCCTTCTAAGCTTTTCCATGGCCGGTGGTACCAGTAGTGAGGGTCGTCGTGTAAGCAGGCACGTAATGACATATAGATGGGGAACGGCATCTCCGTATGATATTTAGATATGTCGAAAATCGCCTCGTCGAAAATTCGAGCGGCCGGTAAAGTGCCGTCGTTATTCGTTTGACTCCCAACATTGTCTGAAAGGGGGGAGCGCGATTGATTGGTGAATATGCACCAAGTGACCAAGCCGAAAGCAAACTGATCGAACGCATACAGATCAGGGCTTCTGTAGCGGCGACTCCCTGGGGGAGGACACCATTTCGGCGTCCCCCTGTATTCCAAGGTAACGCTGGAACCTCGTTCGGTGTCCGCTGCCACGGTAAGGCCAAAATCGCTAAGCTTGGCCATGAATCGTTCACCGTTGTCGAAGATCAAGATGTTGTCGAGCTTGATGTCGCCGTGGATGAGACCGGCGCTGTGGAGAGCATCGAGACCGCGCCCAATATCGCTCAGTATAGCGACGTGAAGTTGATGATCCGGTGGGCAAGGTCCCGGACAGGCAAAAGCGTCGACGTCAATGAGTTCCGCCAGGGTCGATTCTGCCCGCTCGACTACCAGAAGCGGGATACGAGGTTCAGGTGCAGTAACGTCCTCCAAGGTGTCCAAACAGAGACCCCAGCCGATGAGACTGACAATATTAGGGTGTTCCCGAAAATCGGGGTGACAGAGGTTCTTGATCTCTCTTTCCACGCAAACAAGCCGATGGCCGAAATCCCTCGTGAGGGTTTCCGTCGTCGTGTTCGAGGAACGGCCACTTGGACCTTGGTTGCCGACGTAGGCACGTTTGATAGCCGTCTTTCGAAGCGCCTTGATCGCTTCTCGGACAATTTCCGTTCTCTCCAGATATTGTTCGTCGGTCGGTCCTATGAAAGGTTCCAGGGAAAGCATCTCAGGGGAAGCACCGAGCACTTCAAAAGTCCTTCCGCTACCGAGTCGATCATTGTACTCTGTCCGCGTCCGGAAAAGCGCGGGCCCAGGCACATTGTGCGACAGTAAAAGGTCGAGCAAGTCTTTGAACACGATAAGAGGGGACCTGACAGTGGGTCTCGAAGGCTGCGCTGAGGACTCCAAGGAAAGCGAACGGCTTGCCCTTTTCCGCGATTGGAACAAGGCTGATCCAAACGTGTCGGATTTCAACTTGCTGTAACGATGATGGCTGAGGGATGGTAGATTGGGCAAGTTCGAGAAAACGTCGGCACTGTCGTGGCGGTCGTCCACTGTCCGATGAGATGCGGGGACGCGTGAATTGTGGCCGTGACGCCGTACTGGGAGCAATGGTGTGATCTCGTCGGCCGTGACCTGGGCCTCATTTTGGCTACGATTTGTATTTGGAGTGGGGCAATCGCTCGCCATACCAGGCAGATTCAGGTCCAGAAGGTCGGTCCCTCTCCACCCGTTCACTGCTGCAAAGCTCTGCGCGGCAAACGAAGGTATCGGAGCGATCGATCAACTTCTTGCTGCTTCAGCCGCTCCCACGCTGCTGACAAGATACCTAACCCTCAGCCTTGCGACTCACCGGTTGGCACTCGGGTTACGCATATCATCTGCATGTGCCCCGCACTGCCTCGTATCCCTCCAGACTCATGGCCCATGTCGACCATTCATAGCCAGTTTCATGCCGGTTGGAACAGATTCCAATTCTCTTTTCACCTCTCTCTCACTTCATCATGTGCGAACCGGTCAGTCTCGCTCTTGCCGTCCTCACTTCATTCAAGGAGGTCTATCTGGTCTGTCGCTTTGTGTAAGGCTGCGAGTTTTCCGGGATGCAGACACGGCTGAGATGAACAATCAGGTACAGGGTGAACGTTTCGAAAAACAAAGCCTTTCCCGAGCGCCGGAAGCTCGAGTCGAAATTCCGCTACGAAGTCCTGTTCCTCCAGTCGCTCGGCCAACGTTTCTTCCGCAACGGAAGCATTGTGGAGAACGAGGCGACAAATCAACGCTGGCTGCGACAGTTGCATGAGATTATAGAGCGGGTGCGTTTGACGCTCAGCGACTACAGTCGGGTTGCAGCTGAAGAAGATCAAAAGTACCAATCGTTTTCACCGTTCCTGAATCAATCCATGTACGATACGGCGCTGGTCGAGTTCGATCTCAGCGAAGATCTTCCCTCGCCGGCCAAACAGGCGTCGGTCCCCACGAGAGCGTTGAGGTGGCTTGGTATCAGGACCAAGGAGAAGGTCAGCGAGAACCTCGACGCGTGGAAATGGGCATTGGTGGAGAAGCGAAAATTCGAGGCGGTGCTCGCCGTACTGCAAGACGAGAACAGACGATTGAAGGATCTCTTGCCACTCATGCCCGCCCCGTCTTCACGATCGGTATCCTCTCAGGGCGAGCCGCATTTTTCGGATGCTGTATTCAACGAAGACTCGCACAGACTCGGGCTTGCCACGCATGCTCAGCTGAAGAAGATTCTACAGAGCGACAACTACAACACAAACATGTTCCTGATCTCTGCGGACCTGAAGCCCGTGTCGGACCAGCCATCTGGCCGCCCATTGACCGTCTGCCAATTCAACCGGTCCCAACACGACGTGGTGCTGGTGGAACACAAACACTATCAAGTCAAGCCAGAGAGCAGCCAGGAAGAAAGGCAGCAAGACCTCCAGCGCGCTCGCCAGTTGGCCGCACTGTTGTCATCCGCCGGGACCGGCGATTCGATGACATTGGCTTTGCGAGGGCTCCTGGAGGACCCTCAGAATCAACGCCACACATTCGTGTTCGACTTCCCCATGGGAACGAACACGTCCGACGCTCCCCTTTCGCTGCTCGAGATGATCGGCTCGAACAAGGTGGACGTCCGGCTCAGTTTACCCACTCGGTTCCACGTGGCCGCAACATTGGCCAAGGCCATCGCTGCCTTCCACTCGGACGGCTGGGTGCACAAGAGCCTGCGGTCCGAATCCATAGTGTTCTTCCGGGAAGAGGCAACCGAGAATCTCATGGTGAAGAACCCCTACCTCATCAACTTCGAGTACTCTCGACCCCAAGCAAGCCACACGCAGCTCGACTTCGACGACGACCCCGAACGAAACTGCTACCGGCATCCCAACCGACAGGGCGAGCCCAAGACCAGCTTCACGCGTCTGCACGACATCTACGCTCTCGGCGTCGTGCTGTTGGAGATTGGGCTTTGGCAGACGGTTTCGAGCATGGTGAAGGAAGTGAAGATGCCCAGCGGGCGCAGGAAATCGGTGCAGGAGATTCTGAAGCAGCTCACCCGGAGGCGGCTGGCGCATCACATGGGCAAAAGGTATACGGAAGCGGTGCTATCGTGCATAGATGACCGGTTCGAACATGGCGTCGCTGACGTGGATTTTTCCATGATTTTCCACGACGAAGTCATTCAGAAAATCAACGTGCGGGCTTTGCTTGATAGGGAGGGTTGATAATCCGCGCCTCTTCCCAAAATGAATATGCTAAGCCTCCCACATCATTTGAGAGGAAACTGCAGCCTGTATCTTTGCCCCCATCAGGCTTTGTTTGTTCATGCCATGCAGGCAGCAACCGTCGATGACTCATTGCTCTCAGCAGGTTTCGCGCCTGGACGCGGCACGCTAAGGCCACGGTGTCAGCAGACCGAGCCGGACGGCCGACGGTAGCCTATGGTCACGCTGGTGGGGTAGGTTTTTCGTTCAGACGTGTTGTCTTTCCCTTTGTTCGGACGATGTCGGGATCAGATCACGGGAACTGCGGCAACACGTCGGGACAAGGCATGCGCCTTCTGGAAGCACGGCGGAATGGCAGCTAATTACGTGTTGAGGTGACGCTGCGTCCCGGGCGGAGTTTTCGCCGTGCGACGGCATTCCAAAGACGGTCGGGGGATAGTCCGGATGACTGGATGAGGGCTCGATGGCTCGATGGCCCGTCGCAGCGCATGACTGAGACAGACCAGAGCTGAGAGGCAATTTATTACTACCGTGTCCGCGTTGGGGGGGTTTTACGGGAGGTTGGGCAGCAAAATGACACGCGTTTGGCCAACTCGTCGCGGACTTATGAAAGCAGGCAGCCAATGCGAAACCGTCCGACGCGTGCATTTATCGGCACCGTCCTCATTGGCCGCGGGGCTCGCAGCATGCGCAATCCAGGAGCGGGGGCAGCTGAGGTGTCTCCCTCCTCTCATCCGCACGCAAAGCAAAGCAAGCGCTGGGCACGGTGATGCCGCGTGGAGAGAGAGAGAGAGAGAGAGAGAGAAGAACAGCTGGGCTGGGCTGGGCTGGGCTGGAAATGACGATGACGGCGCTGAGCCTGAGCCTGAGCCTCTCCCGTCCAGGCAGCGCAGGGCTGTGTGAACTGGACCTGGACCTGAACCTGAACCTGAACCTGAACCTGAACCTGAACCTGAACCTGAACCTGAACCAGCCTGGACCTGCGACGTGCAGGCTGCCGGCTGCGCTGTCGCTCTGGCAGCGAGGGAGCGAGAGAGCGAGAGAGCGAGGGAGCGAGAGAACAAACAAACACACCAGCACACCAGCACGCGCTCCATGTGATGCCCGAATCCATCCTCCTCTGGTCCACGGGTGGCGCTGCAGAAATGGTTGCCACCGCGAAAGAGTCATCCCCGCACGGACCACCTCCCCCAGCGACTCGGGCTGGACAGCTTGCCGCGATATATGCCTCCCCCAGCCCGGCCAGCCCTGACTCCCTCCCATCTCAAGTCCAGGCACAATGATTTTCACCATGTCGAACACAGAGCCAAGCGGCCGCATCTGAGTGCGCGATCGCTCACCACGCCTGTGTCGCACGCAGACCGATTCTTTGCCGCCGTCGCTCCTGCCCTTCCTTCCCGTCGACGTTTGCCTGGCTTGCCGTCACCGTCACCCTTTGTCTTCGCCGCCGCTTGCCGCCTCGCCTTGGGTGCCTGCGCAACGGGGACTCATCCATCTCAAACGGGGCCCGTGATTCATCGCTGGTGCCTCCATCCCTCCTTCCGCCTGGTGTTATAATCTCCTCTGTACCTGCATCTCCCTCTGTATCCTTCGTCCTCCCATCCCTACCTGCTCCACCTCACCGAGCCCCGACCGCCACTCTCCGCTCTCCGCTCTCCGCCCCTCCGCCCTCAACAACAACCACCACCACCGCCACCAACACCACCACAACCACTCCCGCCTTTTCCATGCTCTACCGACGATAACCACACCTCACCACCTCAAAAAAACCCCCGCCCGCAACCTCCCCGGAACATATTTTTTCACAGACGTTTGAAGCGCCTCTCGGCTGGTGACACCTACCTAGTGCAGGTCGGTGCCATCACGGAACCCTTCTCATATCGTGCGAAATAGACGCCATGTACCTTACGACCTACAAGTACTCCACTCCAGTATCCGTCGCCCAGATTCCCAGCAAGTCCTTCACCAACGGAGGTATCGCCTGCTAGATCTCCGCATCCCCTTCGACCCTTGAGCTTCCATAGCGAAAGCTATCCCGGAGCTTGACATTCGGAGCGCTTTGCGGACACATCTTCCCACAGGTCTTGTTCGGTGATTCTGCGGCTTGACGGTGCTGGAGTTCTCTCTCACCCTGGTGCGCGCTTGGAACCCGTCCGATCTCGTTACACCCGATCCCACGCGCTTCTCTCGCGAACCCGCCAACCGCCCCCTACCTACAGCTTTGGCCGTATCCAAACGTCTTCGAATCCCTTTGTCTACCTCTGCAACCGGAAAATCGTAAATCGTCCCATACTCGACCATCTTGACAGTATCCCAGACTGTGCAGTTGGAGAGGAAGGAAGACAAAAGCCGAAGAGCATCAAGTCGTGATTCTACCTCGAATTCGATACTTATACGACAAAGACGTAGGCCTCTGCATTTTTTTTGCCTACCGGTCACGTTCTCAGTCACACCACCATCACGCTTTGCGATACATCACGGTCAACCGTAAAGGTCTGCACTCTGACGTAACATCAAAGCCTCCCTCTCCGCTCACTCCTTACACCCACTGTTTCCTTACTGCCCTTTGTACTTAAACCCATCATGACCCTCGACACGTACCCCACTTACTCTGGCAATGCTTCCCAAAGAAGTCATCCCTACGCCTCCTCCCTTTCTTCATCCGCCTCCTCTTCCACCTCTTCCGTCTTTTCAGACACCGCCTCTCAGACATCGAACTCGACTGTCGCATCAGGAGCTTCACTGGAGAACCTGAGGCCCAGCGGTACCTACCCGGAGCTGGAGCTGGACCCTGCTGGCCTGTCTGCTTTCGCATCCATCAGCAGAGTCAACACATATCCCCAGTATCAGCCCTCAGCATGCCGGGAGACCGCGCGGGGGAGAGTTCTCCCGCCTCTGCGGACCGAGCTTGCTCCTCCCTCGGAACAGCGCCTGCACCCGCGGCGATCATCGACGGTCAACCAGCGACCTCCCCAGCTGGTACGGCAAGCCGACCGAAAGGTCAACTTTGTCGACTGCCTTGTCGGTCAGTACCTTAGTTCACTTCTCTGTTTTTTTTCCCAAGCTGATTTTTTCCCCTCCAAGACTCTGCCACCCAGATGGTTGAGATCATCTGGCCAACGTCTGATCCCACAAGCCGATGCGAAACTGCGTCACGTGGCGTTCTGCCGTTGCGCACATTCATCCAGGAGACGCTTCGTCGATCTCGCACAAGCTATAGCACCCTCCAGGTTGCGCTGTACTATCTGATCTTGATCAAGGCGCATGTGCCCAGCCATGATTTCACCATGGAACAGCCCGAGGATGTTGCTTCTCTCCGAGCTTTGCAGTGCGGTCGCCGCATGTTTCTTGCCGCGCTCATCCTTGCCTCAAAGTACTTGCAGGATCGCAACTACTCTGCCCGTGCTTGGAGCAAGATCTCTGGCCTCAAGGTATGCGAAATCAACACCAACGAGATGGCTTTCCTGGCTGCTGTCAACTGGAAACTCCACATCACCGATCCCATTTGGGAGAAGTGGCAGGAAGTGGTCCTTCGCCACACGCCTTCAAATCCACCTCCGTCTCCTGGCGGTAGCATTCCCAACACATGGAGGGCCGTCATTCCCATGTTGACGCCCGAGTTGGAGATTGTTGAAGTCGCACCCAAGACTCCAATTACTCCTGTTCGTCCAACCATGTCTTCCCATGCTAGCTCGTACCGCTCCCCGCTTTCGGACGGGTTTGGCTCGCAGGAGAGCACCCCTACCCCTTCCCACTATAGGGTACCTCGTTTCCTGGAGCCAAAGCCGGATCTTCTTCCGCCTACTCCATTCCTTGCTCGCTTGGGTCCGCTGCCTACGCCTACCTTGACGCCTCAATCCATTGCCTCTGGTACCCCTGCAGCGGGTGCTATGGCATTCTGTCCAAGGCGTCCATCCATGTGCTCCGCAATGGCACAGGCACAGAGCTCGTCTTTGGCGCGCACCTGTGTGGACCAGTTCAACCCAACCATAAAGTCCGGATTGGAGGCTTACCACTTTCCCAGCCGACGCCCGTCTCTGGCTCCATCGACCACATCTTCCGCTTCATCGCCGGAATCCATGATCACGGACAATTCTCGCTCGTCCCGCGCTTCCTCCATCTCGTCAGTCTCGCCTGCAGGCTGGGCGCCGCATCAGGCCAACCCCAAATTGGCCCGATTGGCGACATGCCGCAATGCAAGACTCCCGTACTCGGTTTTGTCGAAGTGCAGGGAACAGCATGAATATGCTCTCGGCGAGGCCATGTCCTCGCCTGATCTCGAGAGCTTCCACATCGATGACTCTGACGCCATACCGGTCAAGTTCGACAGCCCTCAATCCACTTCTGTCGCCAAGGCGAGCCGGAAGCGGGGCCGTTCTTCTGTCGATCTCCACCAGAACGTGCGTGATATGCTCAACACCTCACGCTCAACTTCATTCCTCCGCGGTGAGAAGACTGTGTTGCCCGATCGCTCGGTTGCTCAGTCGTTTGCTTCATCCGGGACTGGACCCAAAGGGTTGCAGTCCCCTAGGCACACCGTGCCCGAGTGCCGTGTTCCTTACCAAAAGGACTTTGGCAAGAAGCGCACCTGCTGCGGAACGGAAGCCGCCCAGCTTCTCCGCCGTGAAGGTCCTGGCATGTGGGAAGGCATCCTCTAGCCTCGTCTTCCACCCAACCACACCGAAGAAACATGAAGTCGACAGCTCAATGAGCGGACCATCGAAGAAAGGGAGAAGAGCACGTGGGTGCTTGTCTCCCCACAATACACGAATGCACCAATCTTTTATACAATCCTTTTATACAATCTACACCTCCGCTGTGTATAATTTCTTCCCACCTATCCTACCCCCTATATTTGTACGAGCCCAGGAAAACTTCACGGTTGTCCCTGTCTCTGGTCCTTTGCAGCTGCAAGCATCTCTTTTTGGTCTTCTGTTCTTCATTTTGTTGCGGGCGTTCTGTCTGGAAGTGCTCTACGGAGCCTTCTTTTGGGTGGGGATTTCCTGGTGCATTGTTTCTGCTCCCTTTGGTTCGGGGAGCAGACGGTGGTGCATTGGCGGAGAAATAGTAGGGTTCTGGCATGCTCCCATATGGCATGCAATGGAATGAAATGGTGGGTGTACGCTATTAGTTGATTGGTTGGTAGCTAGTTAGTAAGGATTGTGTCCTTTAGGAGTGTTTCGATGTTGTTTTGTGATGTGGGATGATGTGATGTTCGGCACATGCATGCCACTCGAATTGTCTTGGTAGAATCGTGATGTACAGAGTGGGAAGCCATCTCCGTTGCCGTGGTGCTTTGGCATTATTGCATCATGGAAGTTTTGGATCTTCAACTCAGTCATCGAGTGGGGAACATGCGGGGCACATGTGAACGAATGTTCAAGCACGGATATCAGGACGTCCGGGTGTCCCAGTCTTCCATGGCATACCTGCAGGTCGAAATCGATGCGAACGTGATTTCCCATTTCCGAGTTGAAGACCTTCGAGCATATCCGAAACGAAGGTGGTGGTGATGGTAGCTGCAGTTGTTGCGATCCAATTTAGAGTTGCAGATATCAAATACAATACTATATGCATGCGCGCGCACCCGCTTTTCGAAGAGCTAGGACACGGATTTAAAATCATCTGTAGCGCGTCTCACGAGCTACGTGACAAGCCGGGTGGGTGCCGGTTTGAAGATGCACAGGCCTGGATCGCGGAAACTTCAGCATCCCGCCCTGGGAAGGGCCGATGTCCTGGTATCGTTATTTGAAGATGGAAGTCAACACATACTTTCTCGGATTCAGTATCCTCGTCAGGTTAGTGCGTTGCTCTCCGTCCTGGGAGCTCGATGATGTAACGCATACGTACGTGTTCGCAACCCTTCGCACCCAGCTGTCCGGTCGAGAAGATGGGAGCGGGAACGAGGGAACTCTGCAACCGTCAAATGACTCGTGGCGACCGGTCCGTGATGATGACACTGCTACTGCTGCTACTGCTGCTGCTGCTTAGGGTATCGATGCGGTCACAACGGTGATGTGCTTGCTCTACAAGGCGAGATGGGTCAGAGGTAGGTCCTGGCGCGGTGTTTCAAAAGCGTCGGAGGCCCGGGCCTCCTCAAACTGAAGACGCGCGATCTGCGTGACCTTTGTTTCTAAGAGAGTTGTGGACTATATCATGGATAATGGTGGATAACATTGTTTGCACAATTTCGCGACGAGATGAGAGGGGACAGGGAAGAGGTGGGGGGAGTGAGGTGGTGCGAATTAAGTTGTGTGCGACAAATGTGATAGTGGCGCTAATCTCTAGAGGCTCGTCCCTTCCATTTCCAGCCGCGCTCGCTAACGTTCTGGCGCTGCGAACCAAGCTGCAAGCCCAACTCATCGGACTTTTATCCCCAAGCCAACACCACCGTCGCGGTAAGCCTCCAGCTGTAACGCTTTGCTCTGCGGCAGACGACATGGACGGCGTCTGGAACAGTCACCTCGCAGCAGTGAGCAGGTACCAGACGTTCCTTCGACCAGTGCGGCCACGAGGTCTTGACAGGTGCGGACTCATGAAACTTCTTGGCCTCTATGTTTTCGGGACAAATCCGCTTTGTTTGGCGAGGCCCTCCGATCGAGCCTTAGTAGAGGGATTAAGACAGGGCTTGCCTACAGGCTGCAGCTGCGGTCACGCTGTGGGGAGGGGTGATCATACAGGTACATTGTCCTTGCAGGAGGGCGCGAATGTGTGGGATGTTCCGTTCTCTCGCCAGATGGATGAAGAAGCGGCAGGGGTGCCGCATGCTGGTCAACGGGCTTTGGAGCAGGACTCTCTCACAACGGAGAACGGTTCCAGATCGGTGGGTGGTGTGCTTCTTTCTCTACCTCTGCAGCTTGTGACGTTTCCTTCTTTTCTCTTCTCACAGCTGGTCTGAATCTATTTCGCCTTCTCTTCTCCATCGCCGGACGACCACCGAGTGGATTGAACTCGCAGCGGAACTATCGGGCCCTGCTGTGGTATTGCAGCTTGAAGGGAACCATGACGCGTTAGCATCTGACAGTTGGCCTGGCTTCTTCTATCCTCTTCGCTTCTTTATTATTCCCTTCGGTTCTTGATCCCCCTTCGGTGCTGGCATCTGTTCGTTCCCTTTGCTTTTTTGAGTGGTAATTGAGTTGGGAGGCAAACATGGGGTCAGGATGGTTGGCCAACACCGTCGTTTTGGTTTTCACGCTCGTTGCTGGACTTGTTGTATTCTTGCGGCTTTTTACGAGGGGTGTCTTGTTGCGCAATGCCGGATATGAGGATATATGGTCTTCGTTGGCCATGGTAAGTCGCCCGTTGGATCAAATGATCACCAGTGGGTTCGGCAGTGTTGATTGATTATAGGTTGCGTCCGTTGGCCTGACGGTGACAATCTCTTTACAGATCCAGAATGGCCTGGGCCAGCATATCTTTGAATTGACCGAGGAGGAAAAGACAAAGTCGCTGAAGGTTAGATTGATCAATGATTGCATCCGTCATATACGGCTCACTGACGCTTCGCAGGCATTCTGGGCAAGCATCTGGATCTACAACCTCTCTTTAACGATGACCAAGCTTTCGATCCTTACTCAGTACCTTCGAATCTTCCCAAAGTCTCGCTTTCGCCTCGTTTGGTTGACTGCAGTGGGAGTTGTAATGGCATGGGGTGTGTGGACAGTCTTTGGCACCATGTTCATCTGCTTCCCCATCAGCTTCTTCTGGGATAAGAATGTCCTCGGTGGAAAGTGTCTTGACCAGGTTTTGGTCTTCTTCATGAATGCCGGCATCAACATTTCCCAGGACATCATCATTCTGATCATGCCGATTCCAGTCCTTCGCAATCTCAGGATCCCATCGAGGCAAAAGAGAGCTTTGATCATTGTGTTCCTCTTGGGCGGATTGTAAGTATCGGGATGTTCAACTGTCAGGGTACATGCTAACAACCTCAAGCGTCTGTATCGTTTCCATTATCCGTCTCAAATTCCTCATCGCCATCTCAAACTCTACCGATCCTACCTTCGACAACCTCGACGCTGCTATGCTCTCAGCAATTGAAATCAACGTCGGGATCATCTGCGCTTGTCTCCCGTCAATGCGCCCTCTCTTGTCAGCCATGATGCCCGCCTACTTCCCAAGTAGATCCGGTTACGCCAATAGCCGCCGAATCTACGACGAAGAGCGAGTCAAAAACCTACAAGCCTATTCGATGGGCAGTGTATCGTATCCTGGAAGGATAGCGAGTACAGGTCACCACTCTCGCTATGGTAGCAACAGTCAGCCATACACTCCCGGGCTCGGAACCAAGTCGACCTATCATACTCGCACTGGTAGTGGCCACAGCAGTCCCGCACATTCAAGAAACGGGAGCCGAACGGAGAATATCACGGTATACCGTCAACCATCCGACATCAATCCTAAAACGCGGACGCCTGATCAATCACGGACACATTCACGAACCCAAAGCAACAACAGCAATCGGGCACCTTCGAGAAAGGGACCAACACAACTCGAAACCTACTATGGCGGACCAGCTGAAATGATTCAAACACCGACATCAATTCAATCTCGAGTCCATGTCCATTCCCGATCTCACAGCAGCAGCAGCAGCACCCATAGCCGCTTCCACTCGCATGCACGTAGCAATAGCCAACCCGAATCTTCCTACATCTTCCAATCCATACTCACGAGTCCTTTGCACAGTATCCAAGAACCCATCTGTCGGCCTTCAACAGCAGCAGCTTCCGTACACCACCAACATCATCTCCATCCTCTACGTCTTTCCCCGTACAATGCTCCGACTCCGAAGCTGCCTGGATTGCCGGGGGATATGGTGAATTTCGATCCATTCAAGAGATCGCTGAGGAGTCCGTCCGGGCCGCCGCATACACCGGGTCGGATGGTGTTTCACAAGCCGTTGCCTATCACGCCTTATCCTATCCCAATGGGTAAACCACCTGTTGTGGAAGGACTGAAGTGTGCCCAGTGTGCAACCGGGATATGTACGCTACATCTTGTCGTTCAAGGATCGAGAACGGGTTGAACGAGCAGCCGGTACTCGCTCGACTTTGCTCTTTTCCTCTCAACAAACCCTTGGATACTGTCATGGTCAACCATGATACACGACTCTTACAGCATTCAGTGCGCGCGCGCATTACTTGTATCAACAGAATACAACTTCCGGACCTCTCATCCAGGTCCAAGCCACGGAGACTTGACACCCACCTTCTCCTATCTTCTTTTCCACTCTTCCAACCATTTTTCCAACCATTTTGTGCTTCGTGCGCGTTCCGATCCTTTCTTTTCCTTGTCACGGCCTGTTTATACCCACTACTACACGCTCGTTTACGAGTTCATCATGAAACAAGATACCTACTATCGGCACACTCCTTAGATATACAAAAATGATTTGTCATCACCAACGTCCCTCTGATAATCAGTCTCTATTGGACTAATCGAATGGCCAATCCATTGCGTAGGGGAAAGGATGTAGGATAGAGAGCGTCTGTAATATTCGCGTTTCGAGAGTCCATCTCCCCGGGGATGGTTTTCTTGGCTTTGTGTAGGATATGAAATTAAATCTCCACGCCAAAGCGTTGACTACGGTTTCGAATCATGGTGATCCCGTGTGAAGTCCTGTCCTTCGTGCATCCGTTCCTTGGCTCTGCGTTGACGTCGATGTTTACGAGGGCCTCAGCGCTATGTGAAACATGGTGTAATTAACGACGAGCGGCTGCATCGTTAGTCGTGCAGACCATCAGCTTGGGCCATGGAGCGAGGGAACCCAGACATGTTTGAACAAATCTCATCATCAAACGATGGAGGCATTTCGAGAAGTGGGGCTGGACTGGAAAGGAAAAGACTGGGAATTCCCGCCATGTCGAAGCAGTGTGATGGAAGGAAGGAAGGAAGGAAGGAAGATGGAAACTCCGAAAATCCAAACGCCAATGATGAAAAAGCCTCACATGCCTCACTCCCTCCTTTCCGTTCTTCCAACCCGGAATGATGCAACGCCTACGCTGGCATTTCTATCTGAAACCCTTCCCGCCTCTCTCTCTCTCTCTCTCTGTCTCTCTCTGACTATCCCTTCCTAACGTACTGATCATCTCGACGATAACCATACGGCACCAACGGACACATCTCCCGCTCCACCATCTCCGCCCTCGCATCCCTCAGCTCCCCAACAGTCCCCACCCTTCTTTTCACCATCCGCGGCTCCGCGACAGGCCGGACGCCCGGAAGGGGAGGCGGCCACGTCCCAGTCACGCCAGGCAGAGGAGGCGGCCATGCCCCAGTCACACCAGGTAAAGGCAGCGGCCACGCCGCCGAAGAAGAAGGCACCACCACCCCGGCTCCAAGGAAGGCAACCGACGACGACGGCGTACCACGCGAAGCAGACTCGTCGATTCGATCTTCCAGCCCCTTTGGGCCGGGCCAGGGCATCGAAGATCCGGGCGGAACGACGGGTCCCGGGCCCAAGAAGTAGGGGAGGATGGACGCGGCTATCTCGGAGGATAGGGTGGGTGTCGTGGGTGTGGGAACCGGTGGAGCGGAGAGGGAGGAAGCGTGGGAAAAGACGGCGTCTTGCCAGTTCGTATCTGTGTTGGATCCCTCGGTGATCTCGGTTGCGCTTGACTTGTTTCCTTGTTCGTCTTCGTCTTCGTCTTCGGTTTCGGTTTCGTCGTCATCGGTGCCGGTGATGTAGACCCATTCCCAATCGCCGGCATCGTCGTCATCGTCGTCTGTAGGTTTGGGCGGTGGTGTAGGCGTCGCAGCTGTCGCAGGCGAAGTCGGGCCGGTGATGTCATGTGATGTCGAAGTCTGTGGATTATTGACGAAAAGCGCCACCGAGCTCGGTAGGGCGACAGGATGATTGTGATTTGCGGGACTCGGTTTGTATAGATCGGGGAAGAGGGCAGCTGGGTCGTCGTCCGTCCCGTCGCCCGGGTCGGCCATGTGATCGGGACGGGGACCAGGTCCTTTTTCTTCGATGCGACTTGGGAGGGTTGGAGGCGATGCTTTCAAGCCTGGGAGAAGCTTTGCGACGCCGCTTGCTGCGGGCCTGACGGCGGGTTTGAGGGCTGATTTTGCGTCGGAGGGGATGGGTGGTCTGGGAGGTGCTTTGGTTTTGGCGGCAGAGGGGCGTGGAGGCTCTTTAGCGGGTGGCGCTAGAGAAGAGGGTTTGCGAGCTGGTGCGCCGATGGGTTTTGGGTTGGTTGATTTATCGGTTGGCCCTTTGGCGATAGGAATTGGTGTTGCTTTTACAGGCTTTGCTTGCGGTTCGTTGGTTTGTCTCTTCTTTAACTTCGGTGTCGCAACGACCTTCTTGAACGTGGAAGCTCTGGTAGCAACAGCTTTCCCTCCCTTGGCAGTGGGCTTTGCTTTAGCTTTTGCGGTAGTATTGGCCGAAGGTTTTGATACTTTGCCTTTGGAAGCTGCATTTGACTTTTCGGTGGCAGGAGGAGATGAGGGTTGAGCGGCTTCAGGAAATACTGGCCATTCTTTCTCGTAGTTGGGTGGTTCGGGACCGAAGAGTATGACCGGATCATCTTCGGTGCCCTCGCCTGGATCTTTGCTGTGTTTGGCGGTCGTCTTTGCGGAATTTGTGGTGCTGGAAGCAGGTTTCATGGAGTTCGAGACGATGGGTGTGGCCTGCCCATGGACGCGGCGGTATAGAACGGACTCGGCGTACACTTCGGTAGCATTAGGATCAGCTTCCACATCTCCACCCTCTCCCTCATTATCACCATAAATCCACACATATTCATCTTCGATATCATTAGTCGTCACCTTGGCACCCTTCACTGTGTTGAATAGCTCCTCAAGCTCGTCGAGGGTTGGAGGATCGATCCCATCGCCGCCATCAAGTTCTTCAGTAAATTCGAAGCTGTCGGGTACCTCGGTGTCGATATCGTCAAATTGTCGCTTGCGCAGACGCTTCTCTTCAAAGTGCGAGAAAACGTCGAGAGTATCCACAGGGTTTGCATCTTCGCTGAACTCGCCAAGAACATCCAGTGTGTTGATGGATGTAGAGCCCTCTTCGATTTCTTTAGTGACAGGTGATGCTTCGTTATTGTCGTAGAGGTTCTCGGAGGGAGGATTGAAGAACACTTCAGGGGCAGTATCGACGCCGTCGCTGGCAGGAGTCGCATGAGTCGGAATCTGCGCACTGAAGATTTGCTCCGGTGCGTCCTCGGTCCCGGGTTCACCCTGAGCAGAAACCTGATAAGGCATCTCAAGCGCAACACCAACATGATGCGGTTTTGCCTCCTTCGGTTCAAAGTGGTCCAGATCGTCCCCAACAGTGCTGGGGTAGTCATCTCCCTCCACTGTATCAAACGTCTTGGAAGTATCCAAAGCAGGGCTAGGAGCATACGCATCCAAGCCGTCACTGTAGAAAGCAACATCGTCATCGATATTGAACGAATCCTCCGCAATCCCATCCTCAGGATCCGGTCCGAAGTTTCCAAGCCAAGACTCCGCACCGTTGACCTCAAGACCATCGCCTCCATTCAAGCCATCGCTGTAGTGGAACAATCCATCCGAGTCATCCGTTCCATCGTCGTCAAACTGTCGCTTCTGCAACGTCTTCCTATACCACTCCCACTCGCCATCGCCCTCTTCCTCACCATCAAGACCACAAGAGTTCAGTAACTCCTCAGCAAGTTCGCTAAGCCTTTTTAGGTTCTCGAGAATAGGTTCGAAAGGATCTAGTTTCCCCTGCTCGTTCTCCTCAGGCAACGAATCATGTCCACTCGAACCCCAGAACCTCCAACTTCCGGTCTCTTTCTTCCATTTCTTCACGCCAACCTCGCCGTCTATGTACGCTTTCAGCTGCTCGACCTTCTCAACTAGACTCTTTAGTTCGTTCAAGATGGGACCGAGTGGATCCTGTTCCGCTTTGCCGTTGGCGTCTTTGCGATCTCCGCCGAAGGGAAGCCGCCACCCAACCCCTCGCTTTGGCGTCTTGTATGCGGAGGAAGCGTAGTAACCAAGCAGCCTATCGACAGTGTGGTCCAGCGCGTCGATTTTCCTGGTCACGTTGGTGAGAGGGTCCTTTTGATCGACCGTGTCTCCAATCCACGCTTCGTCGAAGTTTACATTGTTTTCGCCCGAGGAGACCCACCATCCGATACGACGCTTGAAAAGTTTCCATCCTTCCGAACTGCTGTCATCACCTGCATCTTCCGGGGAGTCTTCGCCGAAGAAGCCGAGAACTTTGTCGAAGGATGTACCGAGACCATCTAGACTGTCGAGGATAGCTTGGAGCGGGTTTGCAGTGGCGCCATTCCCGAGGTTCTCGCCGGACGTGGATTTCGCTGCGTTGTGATTGCGACTTGCGGAAATCCACCCTCCGAGGCTCCTCTTCACCTTCGCGTTGTTGAGTGTCAGCTTGGGCTTGCATTCCATATCGTTGGCGACCAGACGGAGTGCCCCGTAAGTCCATCCTCTACCAAATTGGCCGCAGGTGTAAAACTCGGATGGCGATTTACAGAGGAAGGTTCCAGGGCGGCAGGGTAGGTATGAATTTGTCTCGCCGGTCGCGTAGGGAATGGGGGAAGTGCTACAGGGGATTGCGGGTCTGGCTGTTGAGCTGGGAGGTTCAGATGTGACAGTCGTCAAAGAGGTACTGCTCGAGTCCCACTCAGACTCTTCGCCATCGGGTATTTTCCTTTGGTTGTCATCAACAGACAAACTGGACACACCTTTAGGGGTTTCGTTGACACCCTTAGGGACCTGACTTGCCAAGTTCTGTTGACGCTGGTAAGTATCATCGTCGTAGTCATAGCCATAGGCGTTTTCATCTTCATATGGGCTATAAGAATCGTTGTCCTCGCTATAGTAGTCTTCACTGTAAGAAGAGGGTGATGACGCGTCGCTCTTACCACTCTTGCCGTCCCCATTGCCATCAAGACTGGCAAGGTATGCATCAAGTTCTTGCTGAACCTCTGAGTTCGGTTGACTAGACGAAGGCTCTTTACCGTTGTCCTTGTTGGGGATAGCAGGCTGAGACTGAGGAGCATTCGGAGAACCGACAGGTTTCGCGTTGCCGTTCGAGTTTGAATTCGTGTTCGAATTCGCGTTTGTAGTATCCTGAGCAGACTCGTTACCGCATCCATCAGGATGATACTGCCCGTCGCTACATGACGAAGACCCTGAGCCGGAACTTGAAGGGTTGTCGCCTCCAGATGAGCCTGCCGGAACGGCTGGCACAGGCTCACTGGCAGATGTTCTTCCAACGCCTGCGCAGGCGCCTTTCTTGCCAGTTGAGCCGGTAGCCTTCATCCCATCACCGTACGTGACGCTGCGACCGGGGACGTCGAATGAGATATCCACCGATTCTTTTGTGGTGCAATCGTTGATGCCCTGGAGATTGGCCGTGAACATGTCCGGCAGATCTTGGAGGCGCAATTGAGCGGTGGCGCTGACAGCGCGAGGATCGAGATGTTTGGCCGAGGATTTGGCGCCCGCGATGTCGACGGCGGCGCAATTCATATACATCTCTCGATTTCCCACTTTGTTGAACCTACACCCTATCAGCATGCTCTCCACCTCCACCCACCATCATCTTCTCTTCACCGAGGTGAAAGCAACGTCATGACTCACCAAGTCCAAGCCAGCAAACATTGTGCACTCGCCAAATTCGCAGGCAGCGTAAAGCCATAAGTGTCCTGCAAAGGACAGCCCCCAATGATGCTCTTCAACACTTTGAAATGAACGCCATTGTCACAGCTCAAACTGATCTGACAACTCCCACCCCCGTGCGTAGCTCCTCCCTTTAGCTTGATTGAATACGACTTGCCCGCCTGGTACGTCGCCACAGTCGTGAGTGGGGTGTTCCATTGGTAGCCCTTGCAGGTGAAATCGCTGCCGTCGGGTTTCAGAGGCGTGAGAATGTTGTAGTCTTTGGGTTCCGCGGCGCGATTACTGTGTGGATCGCGGAGAGGCGAGGGATCAATCATCTGCATGTGTGAGGATGCGAGTGGGAAAAGGAGCGAGAGCACACATAGTGTACGCATCGTGATGGAGGGTCGAGCCATGGTGCAACTGGGCTACCATTAGAGAGTCGGAGGAGGGGTGGGGCATGATGTGCTTTTTATGGAGGGATGCAAGGGTGGAATCGGTTGCCCTTGTGTACGCGTTGGATTCCGGGCTGTTGATGGTTGACGAAGCGACATCCGGGTTATGTGAGAAAGGGGGAAAGGGAGCGTGACACCTCAAGATACTGAGCACGATTCAGATGCGAAAGACGAGGTTGAAAATCATGATAGGATTGATATACCTCTTCACCAGCCCTGTGTGCTGGGTTGGTTGCTCTTCCCGAGAGTGGACATTGTTTAGACGTCCACGGCCACATTCCTCGAACAGGCGACCAGGAAACGCAAGAATGCATGACAAAGTTCAGTGGCATCCCTAGCACCGAGAGGACCGATTCCACCCCACGCATGTACCAATGAAACCCCGTGAACATCTAACCCTCCAGCAGATCCTCGATTTCCTTATCACTCTCGGCCTCCTGCTCGTCCTGCAGCCTCTTCTCCTCCTTCTCCAGCGCATTCCTTATGAACTTGCGCTGCCGGACCCTCGCGTTCCTCCCCCAATTCGCCCCACCTTTTTCGTCCTCGTCCTCGTCGCTGTCCTCATCCACACCCGGTATCGCAAACTTCTTGCCGGTACGCAGCTCGTTGGGATGCACGTCGGCCGAGGTGTTTTCGGCATTCGCGCGCTCGTGCTGCTTGTGCTGCTGGCGGGCACCCAATTTGATGAGGTAGGGGCGGACCAGACAGTATGTGCCGACGATCATGACGAGGCGGATCCAAGCTTTGGTGTCCATGGTCGTGAAGGCGCCTCTGCCGTTGCGGATGAAGTTGTCCTTCCATGTGACGAGGAGGTCGGGGATGGACTCCATGATGGGCGGCCGTTGCGCGTAGCTGTTCGGCTGTCCGAGATGCAGTTCCTGGTCGTAGTCTGTTATGTGTCGTTCCGTCTCGTCGTGGAATGTGCGCGGGGGTGGAGGGATGTGGGATGGGGCAGAAAGCGCGCAAGCCTGCGCCTCTGGGCGATTTTGCGCTTCTTATGAACCAAGGAAATTGCGCTTAACAAATCGGTAGATGATGATAAACAGAGCCACCGAGTAACAAACCCAGGATAATCGCGCTCAGCGTTTCCCAGGTGGACCGCTGCAAACTCGGCCAGTACATCGCTAGCCAGGTCAATTGGCCGAGAGCTTGGGCCTTTGGCAAACAGCGCGTCTCCGCATCCGCACCCTTCCACCTGAGCTGCCCTCTCGAGTGTACGGTTCTACGTGCGCGATCAAGATGGCTTCCAATGAAGCTGATCTGGAGCGGGAAGAGGTAGGCTGCCATGACATGTCGCCAAGGGACTCGTACGCTGACACGTACGTGAATGTATCCAGCGCCTCAAGTCCGCGCTCTGGTACTCGATCGGCCAATTCGTCGACGAGCAAGGCATAGACAGCAGCTTCAACGCGACCCCGCAATTCATCGGCGCTCTGACCGAGCTCGTATATACGCAGATAGCCAACTCGGCCCGCGACCTCGAAGTCTTCTCCAAGCATGCTGGCCGCAAAGTCGTGGGCACCGACGACGTGATGCTACTCACGCGACGCAACGAAGCACTCGAGACGATATTGAAGCAGGAGTTGGATCAGATGAAGGCAGCCGAGGGGAGGAAAGAACAGCCAAGGAAGAAAGGACGACCGTCTGGGACAGGGATAGGGAAGGGGAAGGGGAAGGCCAAGCAATGAATATGTGAGCATGGTCAACCATGGCGTTTTGGCGATCGATATATGGTATACCCAGGGTCAGGATGTCAATTGTCAACTGTTCCCCGGGCAAAGGTTGGTGTCGGTATTGGTTCGGATCATTCACGATGGATAACAAACGAGCAGGGCAGTTAACGTGATTATTAGCTGTTGGGTCGTATCAACAGCCATTGTCCATTACTATTAACAATTGTCCAGCCCAGTGCAAGACACATGATTTACTCCGTTACCTCATTCCTGGATATAGTGCATAAAGTCGTATTCGCTCATTTTGAGAAAGAAAAAATCCGCCCACTCCTGCATCCCCCCGGGATTGTGCCATTCGAGACATTGCCACACGACTATCCTACTGCTAGTAGTTGGTCGCAGGGGTAGTGTTGTATGTGCCCGTTGGGGCGGTATGGTAACCGCCAGCGAGAGGAGAATGGGACTTGTGGGTGTGGTCGTAGGTACCAGCAGGTGCGGCAACAGTGGAGTTGGTGTAGGCGGTATCGTGCGACTGGCGGTAGTCGTGAGCACCAGCAGCAAGAGGAGCAGTACCCGCTGCCGGGACAGCTGCGGCCATTTCAGGGTCGCGCATGGTTCCCTTCTTTGCCCGACGGCGGCCGAAGAACTTCACGCCGCTTCCACGAGTGTAGCCGTTGGTGGGGCCAGGACCGAAGCGCTTCTCCTTCTTGTGATGACGGCCGAGACAGAATTGCACAAGAGCTGAAAGGAGGAAGAGACCACTGTGCGAGTTAGCTCAACTGTGACGGTGAAGACGACCGGTCCACTTACGCTCCAGCGAGTGCGACGGCAAAGCAAGCCGTGGTAAAGCGGCAGGCGGTACCAAGAGATGCAGAGTACGTGACCTGGTTGCCCTGACTATCGCTGCCAAAGCCTTGCTTCGAATCGGCAGGACCGTCTCCCAAAGGCGTCTTCACGTCGCCGGTGCAGCTGTGCGCACCATCCCGAGTGAGGACGGCGATGGCAACGAAGGCGCCGGCGAAGAGAAGATCAAAGACGATGCCGAGGAAAGCGAACAACGTCTTTCCGCCCAAGAAGCATGTCAGGAGGACGGCAAAGATGGTGTAGAGTACTGCTGCGCCAGAGAGGCCTGTCACGGCCTTCCAAGCAGTCAAGATGACGAGGTCGCGGTCGGCCAGCACGGAGAGGAAGTAGGAGAAGATGCCCAATATGATGCCGGCACAGCAGAACTCGAGGGCATAGAGGATGGTTTGGAAGAGCTTCAGCGCAGCGCCGCCGAGAGCCATGTTGAGCAGGCTAGGGTCGAACAATGAGGTTCGTGGGCAAAGAGGTGGAGGAGAAGCGACCTTTACTCGGGGTATTGTGGATGATGTCTGAGGATGAATATGCCTCGAAGCCACGCAAGGCACGACACCTTTATGTCGCTGTGTCCATTCAAGAACCGCAATGACGCAGCCTTGCCCTTGCTTCCATAACCTTGTTCCTGAGTGTGTTTACCAAGCGCACAGATCTTCCGTTGTGTGGCACATTGACGTCACCATGGCCCTGAACCTTGAACGAACACCATCGAGCCAATCAATCATCACATTCAGCGCTGCTGCTGACACGCTCATTTTCCTGCTGTTGCTGTCACCCGGCCGGTCCCGTTTCTTGCGGGCTTGTTGCTCCACTTGGTTACATGGTGCCAATCTCACTTTCGTCACCGCAGAACCGTCTCCAGCTCTCCTGGATTGAAACCGAGCATCTGCGAGGGTCTGCGAGGGTCCATGATCTGCTCGCTAGTACCTGGTAATGCTCGGCAGAGTCTGATTACACGTACCACCGACTATTCGTACTATACTGCCAGTGGCATTCCATCAGGCAGGTGCTCATGTAATTGCTGCACCGGGCTGCCATGTTGTCGTCACTGCTCGAACGTGAACACGAATGAGATGGAGTTCAAATAAAGTTGAAATAGAAGAGAGCAGAGCGTCTGATCCATCCCAATCACCCAAAACGCCATGCTACGAAGCAAATCACGCCACCCGATGGTGCTATCCCCCGGGTCCGACATCAGGGTGCTCCCAGTACTATCATGAAAACCTCCCTTCAGCCTCCGTGAACCTCGACGAGAATTTTCACGTTGTTGTCCTTGTCGTGGATCAGGGCTTTGAATCCTTCCTCCTCCACTTCGTTGAGCTTGATCGACTTCGTGATCATGCCGTGCGGCTTCATGTCGCCGGCAGAAATGGCGTTCTACGCAATGATTAGCAGCAATTCACCTCCCGTCCCAACTCGCACGTACAATCACTTCCTGGAAGTCTCCAATCTGGAAAGTGGCGACCCCCATGTACTTCCTCTCCTTGAACGTCAGATCGTTCGGCGTGATGGTACACGGCTTCTCCCATATGGCAATGTTCACGATCGTGCCTCGAGCGCGGGTGGCTTGTATTGCCTGGTCAAGAGCACTTTGAACGCCGGCACAATCGTACACGACCTCAACCCCTTGACCATTGCAAAGCTCTCGGCAGCGCTTCACCAAATCTTCTTGCAGAGGATTGATCACATAGTCGGCACCGAAGCTCTTTGCAAACTCTTGTCGCTTGCGGCTGACCTCGGATACAATGATCTTGTCCGCACCTTTTGCCTTCAGTGCAAGGATGACCGCAATACCAATGGGTCCACCACCCAAGATCAAAACCGAATCGCCTTTCTTGAAAGGGCTCACTTTCACCGCATGCCATCCAACCGACAGCGGTTCTACGAGGGCTCCAATCTTGAGAGGGACGTTATCCGGGAGCCGATACAGTGTCGAGGCGGGCACCACAATGTGTTCTGAGAGACCGCCACCCCACCCGCTCAATCCCACGAAGCCGTTACTCCAACAACAGTTCTGAAGGCCATCCAGGCAAGCGCCGCAGGTTCCGTCGTAGATTATGGGTTGAACGCAGACCCTATCGCCTGGCTTGTAATCCGACAGACCCTCTCCGACCTCCTCGATTGTGCCGCTGAATTCGTGGCCGAAGGTCAAAGGTACCGTCTCGCCAGTTATGGGGTGGGGGGTTGTGGGGCAGAGATTTGGACCTCCCATATACTCATGAAGATCTGCGCCATGTCAGTCCGGGAAAGCAAAACGAAGGCAGAGAAGAGGCCCACCGCTTCCACAGATGCCTACCCATGCTGGCCGGATCTTCACCTGGCCAGCCTGCACCTTTGGAACTGGGATGTCCTCGTATCGGAGGTCATTCTGGCCATGGAACCGGACCGCTTTCATCCTCTCTTCACCAGACGCCATGCTTTTTGGACGCGTTGATCTGGATCGTTGCCAAGACAAACACGTAAAGAGATATCGAACTTGAAGAACGCGAGAAAGGGCAAAAGAAGGGTGAAAATGGCTTGTTGCAATTCGGATGAGAGAAGCCCCCACTTCAAGAGCACTCCCTGCGACGGGAATGCCATTTTAAAGCGGTCGCCACCGACACCTACCAAGTTCCCTCAGGCCCTCGCCCCGCGACGCCGTTACTCGTAATTCGTCTTCACGATGCCGTCCACGCGAGCAAATGGGCGGCCGGGATCCACATTAGGGAATGCCGGCTGCCCCGCGCTTGCTCCTCAGCTCCGTCATGGCGCGGGGTAACTTGGGGAAACCGCAATACGGCTGTTACAACATCGCTTTCCAGTTGATAGCAGTGAGACGGTTGGGAGGGTTACGTCTCTTTGGGCAAGGCCGGCGGTCAAGCAATATCGATCGGCAATAGTGATCCGTCGAATACTACACAAATGGTATGCTTTGACTTTGGCAGGCAAAGTTCGGCCCAATCAACACGCTTGGACGAAACAACAACGGAGAGGAAGGAACGAAACATCGAGACTCATCCCAAATCACAAGGTATGGCGAAGACAAAAGAGACTTGGAGGTATCGGTCGTTCAGCGATCAAGATACTGTTCTCGACAGCCATCTGGGAATCAAGCGACCCGAGCCGACGATCGGAACGCGTGCCCCTCAGCTATTGGTCGGCCCTCGGAACTCCAACGCTGGATAGTAAACCGTGGAGGCTCTCAGTTCCCTGCTGGTTCCGAATCAGCGACAAAATCTTTGGGTTCCATCTTTTCAAATCGACTTTTTTGCCGACAGTTTTGCCTCCCTTGTTGGCGTGCCGATGGATTTTATCCTCCTGCATACTCTAGATGCCGCCTCGAATGTTTGCGATTTTCCATGTACGTCAACGATAACGCTGTCGGTTGAAGTGCCGTGGCAACGATAACACGTTCCGCCCGAGACTTGACAACAATGGAGCCACTACGTTCGAGGGCACCCAATCAGATAGAATATACGATAATTTACACCACACGCAGCCGGGGACCGATCCAATCTTCGTCACCCCATGACCTCACTGGCGGGACTACTTGGGCCGACTTTTCAATGGAGCTTTTCCTAGGCTGAGGTTCAAATATGACGCGCCCCCCTCGACACGCATCTTCTTGCCCCTCATCAGGTTCACGAAGGTGTTTTTCGCACGCATAGTCATCTTACACTTTGACCAATTACTTTTGAACAACTACAATGGGTTACCCCGATACCACCGACGCTTTTGCCGTCACTGACATCAAGAAGTGGAGCGAGTTCACTCGCAAAGACGTACGTTCAGCGGCTCAATTGATTCACCAGACTACCGCTAACGCTTTCCACAGCTTCCACTCAAGAAGTTTGAGGAGGATGACGTCGACGTTGCCATCGATGCCTGCGGTGTCTGCGCCTCAGACGTTCACACCATCAATGGCGGATGGAACGAAGACATCCCACTCCCGCTTTGTGTAGGACATGAGGTTGTCGGCAAGGTCGTCAGAATCGGTTCCAAGGTCAAGGACCTCAAAATTGGTGATCGTGTTGGTGTTGGTGCCCAGATCGGTGCCGACCTCTCGTGCGGAAACTGCAAGGCCGACCAGGAAAACTACTGCCTGAATGGAATCGACACTTATGGCTCATCTTACCCAGATGGAACCATCGCTCAGGGTGGATACTCAAGCCACATGCGTGCGCATCAATACTTCACCTTCAAGATCCCCGATGGACTTGATAGTAATCTTGCAGCGCCAATGCTGTGCGCCGGCTTGACTACATACTCTCCTCTCAAGAGGCTAGGAGCTGGTAAAGGCAAGAAGGTTGCCATCATCGGACTGTGAGGCCCCCCATTCACATCCAACCCGATCATGGACTGACATCACCCCAGTGGAGGTCTTGGCCACTTCGGCATTTTATGGGCTAACGCACTCGGCGCCGAAGCGTACGTAATGTCGCACTCTGCCTCTAAACGCGAAGATGCCCTCAAGCTCGGTGCCAAGGAATTCATCCTCACCTCCGAAAAGGACTGGTTTAAGCCATACCAATTCCAATTCGACATCCTGCTCAACTGCGCCGACGCCACCGACCGCTTCAAGCTCGAGGACTACTTCTCCACCATCAAAGTCAACGGACACTTCCACATGGTTGGCTTTCCCGACAAGCCTCTGCCGCAGATCATGGCGCAAGCTTTCTCGCCCAACGGTTGCTACATGGGTGCTTCGCATATTGGAAACCGCGCCGAGATGCAGGAGATGCTGGAGCTGGCGGCCAAGCAGAACATCAAGAGTTGGGTACAAACCATCGATATTAGCGAGAAGGGATGCAAGGAGGCGGTCGAGAGGGTGTATAACAATGACAATGTGAGGTTTAGGTTCACGCTTACCGGATATGACAAGGTGTTTGGCAAGCGTGCTTGAACGCCGTTTCAGCCGAGCAGTCGCGAGGCTTGGGGGTCTTTTGAACATTCGTAGCAGCAGCAGCTTTTTGGTGGACTTTTCGTTAAACGAAAGCATTCACAATTTATCATTCAACTATCCTCGGCATGGTTTCGCTGTATTTTCGCCTCTTACCTTCTCCTGTAATTTTCCAGCCTCATTTGCAATCTGGAACAATCGTGAGTACTGTACTGTCAGCTTGTATCGTACAGAGCCGAACCTGATGCTTTCTGCTCCGGGTGTGTTCTTATTTGTATATTCATGTTTCCCAAGACCATGTCATTGTGCACAGACCAAGTCGCGGTCGCGGGTTCTACGCGATCGTCACCACATCTCACATTTCCGCTGGATTTCGTCATCCACAACGAACGATTAGGAACCTGCAAGTTCAATCTCTTTCCCCTAAACCCGCGCCCACAATGCCATCGATACCTCTCCATCCACCATCTTCATCATCCATCACCACCTCATCATCAGCCCTTGAGAACCCCCTTCCACCACTCCTCCACACCCCAACAGGTCTCGCCCTCCTCGAAATCCAAGGCACACTCCACTTCCCCATAATGCCCTCGACCTCCTCTACGCCGACATTCTCAACCCTCGTCGGCAAACTCGCTTTCCCGCTGTACAACCCTGCAATCAACGGCGCAGACGATACAAAGTGGATGAAGAGGGTGTACTTCTACATAGGGAAGAATCAGAGGATGACTGGCGAGGTTAAGAAGTTGGGGAAACCGTTTGCGCTGATTAGACGGAGGCCAGAGGAGGACGTGGAAATGAGTGGGGTCGCAGAGGAAGAGAAGAAAGGGGAAGAGCTGGAGATTGTGGAGGTTGTTAAGTATAAGGTTATTTTTTCGGTGAGGCCGGAACCGGTTGGTGGTGGAGAGGACGGAGAGGGGGATTGAAGTGAGGTGGAGAAGGATGGGGAAGAATGAAAACACACCGGGAAGCGAAGCGGAGGGCTGCGCACAAAATGCGGGAAGAGAGGAGAAACGTAGGTGTTTTCCTTTCAAACATGTCTTTTGGTGTAGCTGACCCTGGCGTTGAAGTTGTGCGAGTCGTTTGCGGAGATGCTCGAACCCATAAAGGAGTACACCGCCAAGCTTTCTCCATGCGGTATACATTCCCTTCTTTATCTTAAACAAGCTTGAAAACTCAGGTCTTGCGTGGTTGCAATTGGGCGAGATTCTAGGATCGCTTCTGGCCCTGGTCATTAATATATATCAACTCTTCGACCGGGTGCAACGGACCGGCAGTATAGCCACCTTGCGAACACTATATCCATAGCATCACATGCGCAACGTTCTAGAAGCCGTCTGATGAAGGTGCAACTATATATAGGCCGTGAATTCGTAGCCTCAAGTTTCTTTTGAACATCGTCCAAGACTTCTATCGACACTTTCGCCAAGTTCCTTCTAGTCGATCGCATACATAGTGAGCATCCATATTAAAGATGCATCACTTCTCCACAGTGGCCCTGGCCATCCTGGCAGGCAGTGCTTCAGCAGTCGTCAACGACTGGGCGCAATGTACTCAAAAAACCCTAGTTCTCCCTTTTGTCCAATGCTAACCATATTGATAGGCGGCGGGGTCACCTATTCAGGAGACACGCAATGCGCCACTGGCTCTGGTTGTGTTGTGATCAAGTACGTACATTCAATCAGGCGCTCTCTTGTTGTTTTTCATCTGACTCGACGAAGTGACTATTACTCTCAATGCCAGCCCGGCGCGGCACCTGCACCCACGACAGCCGCTCCAGTCCCAACGACCACCCAAGGCGGCGGCACACCCGTAACAACCGGCGTCCCCTCAGGCACTGGACCCGGGAAAACCCTCCAATCCGGCTACTACTGGGTACGCGCCGTCGCCGCGCCAAACTATCACAAATACATCCAGACGAAGCCGCTCTACAGCCCCGGCACCGCTCTCCTAGGCGACTACACCACGGCAGGCCAATTCCAAGTCGTCGATGGACAATTCGTGCAACTCGTTTCCGCGCCCGGCCAAGCCGCAAAGCTACTCTACGCGGTGGTCAGCGAGGAGCGAACCATCAACAACGCGAGCTTGGCGGTTTCCTTCAGCGAGACGAAGAACACGTATGGCGCGTTCAAGTGGGGTGGTGATGATTTGCAGTGGAGTGTTTCGGGCGTGAGTAGGCCGAATCAGAGCGCTTGGTATGTGTGTACGGGCCAGGCTATGTATATCAATTTGGGGAATTATGCCTATCAGACGCCGGCTGGTTGTGCGGATCAGACGATTCATTATTACAATGATAAAACGGCGAATAATTAGGGGTGGAATTAAGGTTCGGGTCTTGGGTCTTGGGTCTTGGTTGTTTAGGGAGTAGCTCCTGGTTGAAAAATGGTTGAGTGCTATACTTGCTGTATGTCGAATAGCTCGCCTGTGAGGTACATTGCTGGCTCGTCTTATTATTTGTAGCGTACAGGGCATAGAACGTAATCGTAACAAGCCGGAATACCAGACAAACAGCCGACGCAGAGGGCCTTGTAGAATATCACATGGATATGCCAAATCGTAGTCTGCGGATATACTACAAGTCTCTCGCCACTCTCGAGTGCTTTCATCATCCTCTTCGTCTCAGTGTACTGTTCAAATATAAGAACAGCAACATTGGACTTGATGCCACCAGCATTCCATAGAGCACCAATACGGTACGATTAAGATCTGCGTAGCATTGGAGAATTGAGGAAAGACTGCGGGATGTGGTTTGAAAGGGGGAATAAGGGGAGGATAGATGCGTATCCATAGACAACCTTCAGGGACATAATGACTCTTTTCAAGGGATAGTTTCACCGGGCCGTGTTCCATTTGCGTACTACTCTACCGTCGTAGACGATCCTTGTTGTGAAAGGCGACATCACAGAAGCCTGTTGTTACATGGCCATCACAGACCATAGTACCATGTGGATCTCTCCACCATACCAGATAGCCTGGTAGCTCTGCCACTCCAGTAGACACGATATCATGATCCGCCTGTATAGACGAAATGATCAGAATGTGTACATCGCAACTCAAATGCATGATGTTATGACTGACCGCGCACGTGACAGTGCTATCATCTTCCCACTCTCGACCGCAACGTTGATGGAAAACACTGCCAACCACAGCCCATAAGCAGCAGGATAGTTCCATAACCGTCGTCGCAAAGACCTTCTAGCATCTCCCGAAAGTTGCCCGTAGTAAAAACGATGAATGCACATATACCTCGTGCAGACCAAATCAAAAGTTCAAAAGAGGCTCTTCATACACGGCAACCATGACGGAAAAAAAAGGTTCCTCATCGCCAACAGCCAATCCGAATGCTTCTACTCTTCGCGAGCGGAAATTTCAAAACACCCTCGTTATCATGAAGGCAGGCTAGAGCTGTGCCACCATGGGCAGGCCCGAACGCAGGCTCCAGGATCCCGATGAAGACTTATGTAAGCGGTGAGAGGGCAGTGCTTACATAACCTTCCATCAACTCCACCTCAACCAGCATGTATGGACGGTCGGCGTGTAGGCAATGCACCACAAAAGGTAGAGAGCTGAAATTTTGCAGAGGGACGGAAGAGACGGAGAAAAGGCTAGAGGAATGATAATGGAGGAAATCGGACTACGGGAAGACGGTGATATATTACGAGGTGCCAGCGACGGCGAGGTCGAAGTTGACAAATTGCGAAAACCGGATGCATCCATCATTCGGGGTCTCTAGAGACGACTGATGCAGTCACAAGGTCTCCAATGGCATCGTTGGGGGTATGGAATTCCTTCATACGAAGCCGCCTGTGCCAAAGCCCAGACCAACCTCAAGAGTACACCAGACGTCTATAAGTCGTGCACGGGGAATCATTCTGCCGCAGAACAAAGTTGTACGATCAGAACGGGAGCTTGCGCGTCAATAAGGCATATATGTAGGTCGTCTCGGGTTCTGAGCGGGTAGAGGGCAGGGCCTATTGCAGGGTGTGGTCCCGCCAGGCCTTGGCAAGTAGCCCATCCGACACATAAGCTGCGCTCCCCCCCATCGCTTCTTCCTCCATCCTACTCTCCACTCTACCCTCCATCAACTCATCACCGTTAGCCATCCAACCATCCCCAAACGTCTTCCAAGGGCGATAGGAGGTGATCCAAGCTTTTTTGTGTGAACTTGGCCCTTCGATTGAACGACATTGCTCTGGGTATCAACGTCGTCGTCTGTATACACAGCTTTTGAGAATGTCGTCGCCGCACTTGACTCCGCAGTCGAAAGCGTATGTCGTCCCACCGAGGCAGCTTTCGACCTACCGTCAGGTTGATTACCACGATGGGAAAAGCGTCCGTATTGTCGAATGCCACCGCCGCCGGTCCCAACAACGTACTGCTTCATTCGACACTCTCGCAATAGCGCCGATGGCATCGAAAGAACGACAGACGACATGGCCCTTGTCGCCGTCCACGACTCGAAGTTCCGATGTCCGACTCGAGGCTTCGACCAGAACGCCAAGCCTTCAACCTGCGCACGTGACTTCCGCATATCGAAAGCGGGCGTTCAGGCCACGAACGAAAGCGGTCGTCATTCAAGCCACTACATCGGTTAAGCCCCCAGCGACTGGCACCATTGCTAGGTTTAACGACGCAAATATCTCGACGCCGCCTCCAACACCAAAGATTGGACGACTAGCGACACCAGACCTCGATGAGCTGGACGAGAGGCCGTTTTGCGATTGCTGTATCGGTGCACATGTCTTCAAGTATTGCACTTCTTGCGGCCAGGGATTGAAGACGACGATGATTTGATTGTTTTGTTCCGTGCTTTGCATCCCATAATGTAGGTTTTGAGTGAGACTGTCTCTCTGCAAGTCTAGACTTTGGCTCGTATACGGTATATGCTGGTTCTCGGCGACACTTGGGTTATGTTTATGCCCAAAATTTCATTACAGATATGTCTTTTGCGATATGGGCCTGGTATGGCGTATTGTCTGCGGTATGGCGTAAGCGGATTGGTGTTCGACACGCCTACGTTGGATTTCTTTTGTCATCAACCATAGTGCTGAATTGGGAGACTTACGAATGAATTCACAGCAGAGAACCTATCTCGATATCCTCTTCCAAAGTAAAATGCCTTGACCTCTCATTCTTGCGGCCTCTCGCTCTCCACGACGAAGTACCTCCCAGCCTTCCTCTCCGCCGACCCCAACACATCCCAATCCTCAACATCCTTCGCATCGACCGGCGTCGCATCCCTCTGTATCCTCTTGTAATGTGTTCCAACAACCTTCTCCTTTGCCAAAGCCTCCTTCAGCGTCTCCAAAGTAATTGTCTGCTCCTCCTCGGCAGGTGACGTCTCATCTCGTATTGCCCGCAAAGGCTTCACGCCTGTCGTATCAACCTGCTGTATCTTCCCCACGAAGTGTAGTTGCGCCGATAAAGTATCCAGCATGTCCTTCTCTTTTTCGGGTGTCTCGGGGAGTGGAAGCGCGGAGAGACGCAGGAGGTGGTGGAGTTGTTTGGACGAGATTTTGAGCGTGTCGAGCGCTTCGAGCTTCGGAGGAAGAAGCGACTCTACGGACCATGTTGGCTCTGCGAATATCGACTCGAGCTCGCCAGCATCGACTTGCTTTATTGAGGTGCTTGATTGGGCGCGTCGAAAGGCGCGGTGGAAAGGCGCAATGGGCCGACGGGCGATTCGGGCAAGACATGCCTGGCCTGTGAAGGTACGACTCACAAACATGCTGTCCGCGCTGCACCTGCAAAATCGGGTGATGCAAAAACAGACAGACGCGACATTCAATGTCATGCAGTGAAGGGTTGAGGTCAAGTCAATGTGAACCGTGCGAGCGCCGAACGCTCCCAATGTAGCCAATAGCAATCGCGAGGGCCCGCAGAGACGGTTGGCGTCATCCGGGAATCTGGTGCAGCAGCCACCTTGTCTCGACCTCAACTCGAAGGCAGCACACCAGATTCCAAGCTACCCACTCGACGACGTCTGTTTCTTCCCTTGCCAACAGTCCGCAACTCTCCAGCACACAGGGAACATCAGTATCCAGCGGAAATGGCCGGCGACCCAAGAGCGCTGCTGCGACAGGTGGGGGAACCTCAAACACTGCCACAAAGACCAGATAATGATACATTTCAATAGGCAGAGCAGAGCCTGCAGAAGGCTTCCGGCGGCTTCAGTTTCTTTGGTGGGCGCCAGGATAAATGTAATGAGATCCGTTGGCGGTGCGGATTGGGAACGAGGCTGACGAGTTTGTGACAGATGAAGCAGCAGCAGAACAATTCATTGCGGCCGCGAATGCGTTCCGGATGCAGAAGCTGGGTACGAAGGCACTACGCTCCAAATAATGGAAACGGCACGACGGCGACGTTTCTTGAGGCATAGCGACTGACCAGCCCAACAGGCAAAGAAGCCGGCGAAGCCTTTGAGAAGGCGGCATCAGTGCAGCGCCAGCAGCTAAACGAGCCCGACGACGAAGCAAACACCCTCACAGAAGCCTTCAGTACATCTCCCAGCGCACCCCATCCCATCCCGTCACGTGACACTTACAATCCAACAGAGGCCTACAAGAAAGACGACCCCGAGTCTGCAGCCCGGTGTCTGGACAAAGCCATCGCACACTACTGCAGCAAAGGCAACTTCCGCCGCGCAGCAACCCACAAGCAGAACCTCGGCGAGCTCTTCGAAACCGAGCTCGGCGACAACGGCCGAGCGGCGGCTGCGTACGAGGAGGCTGCCGGATGGTACGAGAGTGTGAGCTTTCACCTTTACCGATGCACTCCCCCCCCCCCCCCCTTCATCTGCTGAACCCACACCCTAGGACAATGCCGAGGCCCTTGCGAACAAGCTCTGGCTCAAAACAGCCGACCTCGTCGCCCTCGACGGCAAAGATTACTACAAGGCCATTTCCCTGTACGAAAAGGTGGCAAAAACCTCCATCAGCAACAACTTGATGCGCTGGTCCGTCAAGGAGTATCTGTTGAAGGCCGGGATCTGCCAGCTGTGTACGGGTGACCAGGTCGGCGCGAATGCGGCGTTGGATCGGTATCGGGATTTGGATCCGAGCTTTACGCAGCAGCGGGAGCATCAGTTACTGGTCGATTTGAGCCAGGCGGTGGAGATGGGGGATCAGGAGATGTTCAGCGATAAGGTAGGTTTGAGCGTGTGCATGGACGTGCAGGGGAAAGACGGGCTAACGCTTTTGGATAGTTGTTCCAGTACGATCAGATGAGCAAGTTGGATAAGTGGAAGACTACGCTGCTTCTGCGGATCAAGGAGTCGGTCGAGAGCAAGGAAGAGGACTTCTCCTAGTCGGATCGCGATGGCTTCAAGGCTTCGGTCCGTGGTTTCAGGAGCGGCGCTTCGATGACGGTTATATGGGAAGGACTTGGGCCACGATTTTGTACGAGGCACAGGCGTTACAGTCTCAGCCTTATATGTAGACTCCGTTCATTCAGCTATGATATATATATCCTGGTTTATTCTCTCCGTGTACCAGCCCAAGAAAGTCCGACCCTGATGCATGCCCCAAGATACCCAGGAACCTCACCCGCATCTTACGCTTCAGCTCTCTCCTCCGCATCCCTCCTAGCCTTCTTCTCCAACTCAACCATCTTCTCCGCCTCCGTCTTTTCCTTCCTCCCACTGCTCCAAAGCGTCCCCACGTTCATCTTCTCCTTGACCCAATCCATTGTGCTCTCCTTGTTCCTCTTTTCGACCTCCCTCTCCAATTCCTCCTTCTCCTGATCCTCCGTCTTGTCCCCTTTCTTCTCCTTCTCCCTCTTCTCGCGTTCCTTCTTCTCCATCTCGGCGGCAGCTTTCATCTCCGCTTCCTCCTGCTCGACTTCTTCGAGATCGATATCTTCGAAACCGATCTTCTTGAGGATGCTGCCGGTGAGGTACCGGTAGGCAAGGTGGCCGGGCACGAGTTCGGAAACGTCGACGTTTTGGATTCCGTGAATGTTGAGGACGGGTTGGAGACCGGCGACGCCGAGTTGCACGCTGCTTGTTCTGTACAGGAAGCCGAGGATGTAATCGTTTGTGGAGAAGACGTTGACGACACGGCCACTCACCACGCTCCTTATCTTGCGCCAATCCTCTGCGTCAGAAGGACATGGAGATCCGAGGAGGACTACATTTTCGATGAGACCGAAGGCGTGGCGCTTCGCGAGGGTTTCGAGGCATGAGAATATGAGGCGCGCGCCCAGGGAGTAGCCGATGAGGGTTATGGGCCGTTCGCCCTGGACTTTGTTGATGAGGGCGTCGGCGAGGACCTCTCCAGCTCTGTCGGCGCGGTACTTTGCCACGGAGAATGGGTTGTCGAGGATCGAGGAGATTTTGAGGAGACCCAGGGGCCACAGCCCAGCAGCGAGTGCGCCAAAAACCGTCCGCTTTATGATCTGGCCCTTTGCGTATCCCCACGCTGCACTCTTGACAAACGAATCCATCGAGTTTCCCAGCTTGAGCAGGGCTTCCAGTTCCCAGCGAAGCGCGAAACCTTCGATGCTGGGTTCGAAATACCGCCATGGGACCACGACGTCTTCTTTGCTGGTCAGCCAACCGGATATGGCAATCGAGACGCGGAGACGGCGGAACTCTTTCTGAAGCTTGCGGGGACGGTGGAAATGGTGAATCGGTATGAAGCCAAAATCCTCAACCTCCCTGGCATAGTCGTCCATGGCTTTACTTGTCATCTTCGCTCCGTACGCTCCAAACAAGCCGCCCACGAGTACGGAAGAAGAGGCAAGTGTGCCGAGATAGCCGGCTGCTGCTGTGGCGCCCAAGCCAAGCCCGCCCATGACTGTGCCTATGCCGGCCGCGAGGAAAGGAGCAGCGAGGCCACCCGTTACGCCAATAAGAGCTGCGCCAGCGACACCTGCGAGTCCGACTTTCCATTTCCGAGATGTAGAGGACGATTCGGCCGCTTTCTTCGTTTCAGCATCGGCCGAGAGTTGTTGTGAAGCGGCTTCAAGGAGGCCTTGGGCGATGGTGTCTTCGTCCTTCTTGAGGACGAACAGGCTAAGATCGAGCGAGCTGGTGAGGTGCAGGAGGAGGATGCGAGAGTGTGCAGAGTAGGTCTCGAGACTGAGCAGAATGAGAATGAGCGAATGCAGCACCAGCTTCCTTTTTTCTTGGTCGAGGCGGGTGAGAACAGTTTCCGTCGGTGGATACAGTTCCCGGAGCACCTGGTCTTCGTCTTCGCCTTGGTCTTCCGTGCTGTTGATGCTGATCAAACCAGTCTCGGACCTCTTCACCTTCCTTTCCACGTCTTTTTCTTCGACTTTGGTGGTTTGCGTCTGGGCTTCTTCCCTCGTATTCACGATCTCGCCCACTCTTATGATTACTCTTCCTCGCCACTCATCAAAATACCCGAGCATCGCTGTCTTGAGCTCCTGGACTTCGGGCTTCGCAAGATCCTTCCTCGCATCTTCTTCCCTCTTCCCCCTCTCCTTTTTCAACTTGTCCTCCTTTCCGACATGCACCTGGTCACTGTTCGCAGGTGCGGCGGCGGCGAGAGCAGCTTCTTCGGACTCGGCGGGCTTGGGGTTCGGGTTGGAGTCCGGTTCTTCGGCTGTGAAGGCAGCCAAAAGTGACTTTCGCATAGTCGCCGTCACGGTGGCGATGAGAAATGTGAGGTCTGCGCATTGGTCCGCATTGAGCAGCGTGGTGAGCGAAGTGTCCTCTTCTTTAGCTGGCGACTTGGGGCGCCCGAAGGGCAGTTTCTTCGCGAAGCCTTCCATCCTGCTATGGAAGAAAGAAAGACGGGAGGGAAATGGAGGATTGAGGTGCAGATGGTGAGTGATCTGTTGCTGGGATGACGTACGTGGGGCAAGCACGGTGGACCCTGTCAGCCTTAGCGGGTTGGATCTAACCAGAAGGAGAGCGACACCTTCACATGCATCTTGCGAGGAGATGTGGTAATGCTCATGCAAATGCATGTACAAGTACGAGAATGTGGCCCGTCGATTGGACATGCAAAGCTCGTTGAAAATCTACCAACCCCCAGCTCTGCCTGGAGGCATCGAACTGCTCCCACCCGCTGGGAAATTTCTTGCGCTCAGAAAGACGCCCTTGACGGCTCTGATATCGTTCTTTAGCACCCCGATCCGATCCTCCTTCCCGTCTTTGCTTTTCGGCGACGCATACGACGCGCCATAGAAACCACCCATGCCCGAGTAGTACTGGCTTTGGTAGCTCATCTCGCTCAAGTACGTTGTCAGATCGGCCAACTTCGTCTTGAGGGAATCCGAACTCGCGGTGTTTGCAGACTTGGTAGACTCGATCTCGCGCAAGTGGCATGTTATGATCTTCAGGCGACTCTCGTGCGATTCAACCACGGATGGTTCCTCGGCGTTCGAGGCCAATGACGGCCGTCGCGAAAGCGAGGGAGTGGTCTGGGTTCCGTAATCCCGGTGAAACAGCTCTGTAGGATCCGAGTCGGCCTCGGATGCATCGTCGCCCACGTCTGAGAGCGTGGACTTGGCCTGTGTTGCAGGATCCACGGACGCTGCATCCTTCAATCGCTTGTTCAACTCGTCCAGTTTTTCCTGGGTGTGAGTGGAGAAGCTATGGCGCGACTCGGACAGATTCCGGGTCATGGGCGATATCATGTATTTTGAGAGTCCATATACTGTGGCGACGAGGCCTCCGGTTATGTATGCGGTATTCAGCAGTCGTTGGGTGGTGATGAGCGGCGGCTGTTGTGTGGGCTGGGCGAGGAACTCGGGATAGGTAACGATGGGAGGGATGTCTCGTTTCTGTGATGGCGGGGGACTGTCTTCGGGTATCCGTTTCCCCAGGAGTTTCTCAATGTCGTCTTGCGCGACGCCTTTTGAATCCAGGAATGCGGCCTTTCTCTCGCGCGACGCATCGCGGATTGCAGGGTCCTCCAGAAACCTCGCGGCCTGCTCCAGCAGCGATGTGTCTTCCGCTTCCGCTTCCGCTTCCTTCTCCATCGCCTCGCGCCTCGTCGACTCGTCCGCACTCGGCGAGGTTGCCTGCGCGCGCTGCCAGGAGGGTATGCTCGGCTTGGACATGGCCACGGTGACGAGAGTGAAAAGGAACGGCGGCGGCTTGGAGGGAGTCCTCGCCGGGAACCGAATGGCGAACCAGGCCGGAGCCGAGGTCCTGCAGATGGCGCCAATCCGCTTTGGTAGCGTCTTCCCTCGCGTTGTAGATCGCAAGCACCCTGGAGCAGCAATTGCTCCCATCTGTGCCGAATTGTCTGCTGTCGCCCTTCCCTGTTCTTGCATCGTTGTTTGATGACCGTTGCGGCGTCCGAGTACAGATTGCGAGCACACGGAGGGAGCAAACGATTGGGCGGCCGAGAGACACAGGAGCAGCGCTGGCAGCAACCATCAGAGGTACGTGGCTGACTACTCGAAGAAGCAGATGTCCCATTCCAGCGGGACGGGCGCACAGGAGCGGGCCACGGATCACAATACCCAATGCCAGGAACAAGAGCACCGGCAACAAAATACAGCAGCCCCTCGGCATGCTTCACCACCACCACCGCCACCACCACCACCATCACCACCAGGCGCCGCCCGACCCCTGCGCGCATCCCCACCCTAGAGGAGTCGGCGTTTTTGTTCCTGCGAGCTGGCTGACCGCCGCACGCCCGCCAGCATCCCGCCCGCCTGCCGCCAGCACCTCGATCCCCCCAGCGCCGCAGCCATGCCTCGTCTACGCTCGCGCGCAAATCTAACGGCTCCCAGTGCTGCCCCTACAGCGTCCTCGACCCGTCCGAGGCGCAATACCGCCAACCAAGCCCCGTCGGCAGCCGTCATCGAGCGCTCCTCGCCCGAAGAACGCCGCCAGTCCATGAACCTCACGGTGAAGGCGTCTCCGGGCAAGCTCCGCCAAGCGACCCGGGGCGCTGCCGCTCCCACGACGTCCGTCAGCTCGCGCAACATCGTCGCCGGAAAGCGCGCCTCTCGGAGCAGTAGGATTATCCAGGAGGTGGACAGCGATGACGACGAGGAAGAGGAGCCGGAGGAGGCGGATGCCATGGATGTAGACGACGACGACGACGAGGAAGACGACGAGGACGAGGACGCCGAGGGGGAAGAGGATGACGAGCTGGATGCGGAGGGTGAGGAGGACGACGACATGGACATCACACCGGTCCCAGCTCCGCGGATCGTCGTGTCGAGCAACAAGAGCGTACCCGTCAAGCCGAGCGCTGTCCAGGACTCGGTAGAAGCCAAGGAGATGGCGCTCGATGACGACGACGACGACGAGCTGTCCGAGTTGGACTCGGACGAGGATGCCGAGGGGGAGGACGACGATGCGGAAGGCGAGGACGACGACGAGATCCCGGTACCGAATGACGATGATGAGGACATGGACACCGATGACGATGGGAGTCGCGATCAAACGCCAGATCTCAGCAAGATGACCCGGCGACAGCAGGCCATGATCACGGAAGCCCCAGATGAGCATGTCTCCCTGTCAAACGGTACCGTCTCCAAACCGCCCGGTGCAAAACGTTGCTGACAATGCCGCAGAGGCGCAGAAGAAGAAGCATCTCACTGCGGAGGAGCACGCCATGCGCAGAGCCGAAATGGCACGCCGTCGCAAGAACCTGAGCGAGAAGCGCAACGAGGAGGAGAAGGTCCGTAGCCCCCAATTCTCCCATCAAGTCTCCGATGCTGACCATCGCAGATGGACACCATCAATCGTCTACTTAAAAAGCAACCGCCGAAACGCGGACGCAAGACCATGCAGGACATCACCGAGTCTGGCCAGGAGGATGAGCCGGAAGTCGACAAGGCCAACCCTCTCTACATCCGCTACAAGCAGAATGCGAATGGAACGTCTTTGGGGGTACCCGAAGAGTGGCTGCAAGCGCCCGCCGGCAGCATGTTCACGGGCACCCTTGCGCAACCTTCCAAGAGGCCGTTCAGCGGTCGGATGGTTGAAGAGGTTGTTTGATTCGTGCATCCGTGTCCAGGGTGAGCAGGGAGGGAGTCGAGTGTACGGCAAGCATCATCGGGAGTTTGAGAATATCATCATCTGGCGTTCAGGGTAAAAACGGTGTCTTCTTTCACTACGACATTTCCCATGCGCAGATGTAGCAGCGGGGGCTCTGCAAGCATCCATCAGGTCATATGGACCGTTGTTTGATTTTCTCCTTTCGCGATTGCATTGTGCATGGCTGAAAAAGAGTGAGGTACGCAGTGACTCGGTGACCTAACGGTGTACAGCATTTCTTCCCCTAATCAGCTTCTCGCACAAAAGACAGCCGTATACTATACGTCATGGGTGGTTAGAATAGCGCCTCCTACTATACCTGCAACCCGATCACTACCCAGGTTGTATTGCAGATTTTGGAGGGTCAAGTGTTGGCATTGAACATACTCAAGAATGATCACGATAGTGCCGGTGGCATTGCCAAGTGCTCCCACAAGCGGGTCCGTTCTACTTGTTCGTTTGGCGGGAAAGAAGGCTGCAATATCTGCCATGTGAAATGCAGGAGGAGGGAGAGGGCTACCTCTGAGTGGTTTTTCCTAAAGGTCGGATCGGCTCGGCTAGAATTCGACGCTGCACACTTGAGCCCGGGGGAGGGGCATCCTCCTGTCTGTCAAAGAGGGTTCAATGCCCACCTTTCCCTGGCTTCATCAATCCACTTCCTCTGGCCACCCACTGCATCCCCACCTGCTCAATCGACGTCTCACCCCCCATCTCCTTCTCCACAAGCTCCCTCACATTTCTCCTCTTCTCTTCCGGCGCCTCCCTATCCGCATCCCCACCTGCGCTTGTTCCGCCCTCCCCTCCCTCCCTCCATTTCCTGCCCACGACAGCAATGTTCCTCGTCGACGGGATCCTCAGATACTCCTTCTCGACCACGTACCCCATCTTCGCGGTCAGATACGCAACATAACTGCACAACGATGTATATGCCGAGACCTGTTTCCCTCTGCCCTTGCCCTCGGTCGTGGCGCTCGGGAAATGCTCTGCGTGGTACGGAGCGCGGAATCTCGTGCCCCCAAAATTATGGCTGCAGCATGGGATGGCGATGAAGGAGCTTGAGGAAAGGTGGGCGAGGAGTGGGGTCCAGGCTGTGAGTTCGTCGGCGTGGTTGGATATTATAAAGGTTCCTTTGGGGAAGATGCCGGGGTGTGAGGGTGGAGTGTCCGTGTCCGTGTCCGTCGGCGTGTCGTTCTCTCCACCCCGGCTGGTCAGGACCGAAGGGATCAGAAGCATTTCTTTGAGGTTTGATTGGAGGTGGGAGGGGAAGGTTTCCCAGGTTTTGCGCTTGCGGGCGTCGAAACCCCAGCCGGACCAGCCTTCTTCGTTGAGGATGTAGACCAGGAGGCCGTTTCCGCAGCCCATGTCCACGAAGCCAGGGAAGTTTTGCTGGGCTGCTTTGTTCCGTGAATGCTCGCTTGCTGTCGATTTGGCGTCCGAATCTTCGACAATGGGAGGAGCGGGGCCTGAGTTTCTATCCTTGCTCGAAGACTCGCCGCCATACATTTCGGTCCACAGCTCGATTAGAAACGCCGCGATACCCAAATCTTCGAAGACGTGTTTCTCCGGCGGGGTCTGTTCAACCCAGTCTGCCATCAGCCCTTGGGCGTATTTCCCCTTCAGATACGCGTACGTGTCCTGGAACGTCTTCTGTGGGATCATGACGTCGTGATGGACTCTCTTCTGATATCCTTGCATCCTTCCCTTCGAGTGTTTGTGGATAATTTCCAGCATCTTCAGCGCTGTGCGAGACATCCTGTTGTCCAGCGATCGTTCTGGGAAGATGTCATAGTACAGGGACAGCGTACCAGGCGCTGTTTCCGAAGGGGCGTTGGTCTGGTAGGTGTACAGGATTGCCACGCCGCGAACCTTTGGATGGTAGAATGGAATGGAATCGGGATCTGAGACGTGAGGGATGTAGATGACGAGGTAGCGTTCAGCTTCAACCGTCTTCGTGCTCCCGTCTTTTTCTCGCACAGTCACTGGTTCTGTGGATGTAAAAAGATGGCATGTCTGCAGCAAGGCCTCGTCGAGCTTCGGGTTTCTGGGTATCAACTTTCTGACTACCGTCCATTCGAGCTTATATCCTGTGATCCTGGGGGAGAGCCGCGGTCGATGATCAGCTTTCATATGCTTGACGATTCCTGCCAGCTCATGCGGATGTTGTGCCTCGGGGTTGTAAGAAGCATCGGAAAAGCTTGTGTAGGACAGCTCGGCTCGAGAAAGATATGAGGCTGTCAGGTTTGGATTCTCCAGAAGGTTCTTGCTGACCTCAAGGAAATACTGTGGCGGAAAGTTCGCGTGGGTTGATTGTATGATGGTCCAGATTTCTGGCGGAAGACCGGAGTCTACGAGATGGGCATCATTGAGATTCACTGGCTCGAATTTCGAGCCATCAGGGTTTGAAAATTCGGTTGTCTTGCTTTCGGTGCCATGCTTTGGTGATGTATTCATCTTCTGGTCGACGCTGGCGATGGGAGTAGGCTGGTGAGCCTCCTCCTCCATGCTAAAGCCTTGGAAATTCGAGAGAAGCTGCCAGATTGAAAATGTATCCTGAATGACCATCCAACGCTGCGCCTTATTTTACCAGAGAAGTTTTGAGTCCCCAAGATCTCGTACTATGCTCGGCTGATCAACTGTAAGATCTTCAATTTGGGCGTGTGCAGAGTGCGTGCGGAGACAGGTCCAGCTTTCGACCAATCGCTACCGACTAGCCCTTGCTGGCAGGAATTCCAAAAACGGCAATAGCCCCCACTCCATCTTTGGCGGCGGTGGTGCTGCCATACTTCCTTTTGCTATCGGAGCTTTGGCACCACCGAAGGAAAACCCGCGGTAGAGTGATTGGTCTATTCGGGAAGTGTTCTGATTTTGTATTTTCAAGTACAATTCAAGAGCATTGTCGTTACCTTGCGTCTATATCTCCATGTCTTGTCCGAGAAGCCCAACCCGATCCCAAATCCACCCGTATATCCGCAAGAACGCCCCACTACCAACCATATATCCATCCACCTATCCAATGCGCCCTCTCCATCATCCGTTCATTCATTGGCCCCCTTTAGGCTTGCTCTGCCCATAATAATGTGCCATCTCCAGCCCCGCCCTCTTGAACCCACACTTGACATAGAAGCCCTCATTCGCCTCGGAGCAATCCAGAATACTCTTGTAACACCCGACCTTCTCAGCCACAAAGTCCAATGCCTGAATGACCCGCAGTCCGAGCTTCTTTCCCTGCTGGTCCTTGGCGACAGCGATGTCTTCGACATGTCCAACGAGACCCAAGTTGTGGATGAATTTTCGCTCGACGATCAGGGCGCCGGTGCCGACGATGCGGGATGAAGGGTCGAGGATGCAGAGAAGGAAGTAGGCGTCGTTGTGGCGGGAGAGCCATTCGTAGCGGGCGTTCCATGCCTGTATCAATCAGTATCAGGGGCGAAGTTTTGCGTGATGGCTAAATTTTGAGGAATGAGTGAGGCGGAAGAAGTACCTCTTCCGACACGTCTCCCACGGTGGTCAGCACTCTTAGGACGTCCAGAAAGCCCTTAGCATAGTCTCCTCGCTGTAGTGGTCGGCATGTGTAGCCTTCGGGCAGCTGGGACAGGACCTCGGGGGAAATGAGGGATGCGCTGAAGAGCGGCGTTGTGTCGTCGGTTACGTGGACTTGGAGAGACATTGTAGCGGCGATTCGGCTACTGATTCAGCGTCTGGAAGTGGTCGAAGTGGAATGGCTCGTAGGGCGGAGGATTGCTGTGGTGTCGTTCAATGTTATTGTTGTCGTTGTTGTTATGAGAGAGTTGGGCGGGGTGGAGGGGCAGTGCGGCGGTGAGCGGACGCGTGGCTTGTTTCGGTACTGGGACGGTTGTATAGAGGCGTCTGAAGACGTGCAATTGCTAGATACAAGAAGGTAGTTGAGTGATAGAGATACAGGGGGAAAAGCGTCTTGGGTAGGGCCGAAGTGGCTTGCTAGTGGAAGTCTAGCTTCAGGGACCAATGAGAGCGCTAAAATTAGAACACGCTTCGGAGGGCACAGCCGATGACCCACAAGCTCTCTTCCTCAATATCATCAGTTCTTCGAGGAACATCCCCATGGAACAACATATCGATCTATTCAGCGTGCGTCTGACAGTCACGTTCAATCCAATAGATCCTCGCGCATAATGTACCGAGGAAGATCCGTCGATCGATACATTGCCTCCCTCCCTACCAAGTCGTCCTTTGCCGCTACCTATCAAATACCAAGAGACGCTCTCATCCCCGCGAGTTTCTTGCGATCACGCTCTCCTCGCTTACATCCAACACATCATCCGACCTCGGCTCCTTGTGTTGATCCCGCACCACCGGCTCACGTTGCGGTATTGGCATTCGTCAGTGTTCACCATCTGATAAAATTTTCCCTGTCATCGCTTTCCCGATTGATAAGATAATCTAATCTGATGATCTTGGCAATTTGAACGTCTGACGCAGTTCAGTCGGACAGCCTATTGATCGTTTCCCGTTTCGGTATACGGGGGCTTGGAATACAGGAAATAGAGTGCCGAGCCTCCGCTACTCCCTGAAGGTAATGTAAAGAAGTAGGGGAGGAACTAACTTCTTTGCTATTCTAAGTAGGACCTAGAAACTACTAGAATAGTCTTAGTAATTACTAGATCTATCTTAGATATAGTAAGGAAGCGTAGCTTATAAAGATATAAGAATAAAATTGTTGAATGGGCTGTGATACTTTACGACCAAGTATCATAGCAGGCGCGCGTAAGGGGGTGACAAAGATGATTAATTAATTCCGTGTAAAGAGGTTCTATCTACACATGAGTAGGATGAAAGATATACGCAACCTGAAATGGTTGCGCATGGTGCTCTTGGTCATGTGAGAGTAGCCGTCACATAACCGTACAGATATCAGATGTTACCTTGTATAGATACTGGTAACTTTTTCTTTATTAGAGATGTCTGCTTCTTCTCCCGTCTCCCTTTCCTCCTATTATACGGGGTTATTCCTCCTTCTGTGATTGTTGATTATTGATTATTGATTATCTCTCTATATTTCCGCCGTGCGGAACCTGATTAGTGAATGTGGTGGTTTCAAAGAAAGCAAAAACAGTCATACAGCCTCATTGTCAGGCGTCCACCAGGCCTCTGAGGGGAATATACCGCTGTGGCGTCTTGTGATTGGCCAGATGAGGAAATATACCGCCTTCTGGCACCTAGGGATTAGCTAGATGGCTCAGAGGGTTGGCGGAATTCTTCCTCTCTGCCGTGCGCACGGGGTACTGTGATGTGAATAGTATACACAAGTGTAGTACGAACAAACCACACCTACTAAGGTAAATTCTAGGCTCATAGCGGTGGCAGGATGGCTCGGTGCTGGCCCTGGGTATAAGTACAGCCATTCTAAGCCCTCTAAGTTCTCCTTTAGCTCATTCTTTCATATTAACTCTTCCCTGTACGTAGCTGAGTATCCCCCTTTTTCCTAATCTTCTTTACGTA
>JAGQEM010000101.1:0-102159 GCA_019202945.1 Corynespora olivacea
AGAAGCTATATATAAGGCAAGGACCTCTAAAGCGAAAGTACTAGCTTAGGACTCACCTAGGGATAGGTCACTAAGACAGCGTAACCCGCCTAGAACTACTCCAGGGTAGCGGACGGGGGTTGCCTACTAATAAGGCCACGCCCTAATACTCGCGAAGCTCCCTAATAGCTAATAGAAACTACCTCCTGAGGCTTAGGATAAGCCTTAAGAAAGGGGGGGACTATTGTCACGCCTATTTACATTAGTAAGGGCTAGGAACCCGCCCGGAGCCTACCCGGCCCGGCGGCTTACCTGTCTCATCACGTGATATACTTCTATTACGTGATACCTAGTATATATTATTACTCCGCCTGAGCCCTGAGTAATCTCCTAAGGATTCGTCTTATCTCTAGCTAAATACTATCCTTTTACTATCTCTTTGCTCTCGCCTTCCTGCTACTCAGTATCCCCTCACACAATAGTAGGTTTTAGTAGGGGCTTAGTAGAGTGAGCTACTCACTAGGGTAAGCTACTTACCCAGGAAGTATATTATTTTAATTTTATAGATTTTAAAATATAAATTAAATCTTTTTAGATTTAAATATATTTTATTATAGACTTATTTATCTACTAATTAGTAATAAGTAATATAAAAGAAAATTTTAAAAGTGATTAATATTAGTAGAATTATATTACTTTAAACCTATAGACTTTTCTAATCTTCCCTAGTAAAACTGGGGCGTTACGCGCACGGGCACGGTAATCACACTGTTTCCTCACCTGCACTTCGAAGTGTTCCTTCCATCCAATATCGACACCGACATACATCGACATATCGACACATCGACATGCCATCCCTCCTTGACCTTCCGCGCGAAATCCGCGATGAAATAATCCGGCCGGCAGTCCTCTCATTGCCCACACAGCCGCCTGCAGGCCAACGCCACCGGCGGAAAGACGTCGACGACTATCCCCGTATGGCAGACTTCAGAGATACTGTGTACCTATTAGAGCGAGCCCCACCAATGAACCCCCTTCTTCTCGTCAGCAAACAGCTACGCGCCGAAAGTCTGGACGCTGTGGCGCACCACAAGCTCGCTCCCACGCTTGACATTGCAATCATAGATTGGAACTGGCACTGGCCAACATGGCGCCTCAACATACCTCGAACGACGGCAGTGCTGGATCGGGTTGACGTAAACGTTGTATTGGCAACTTCCGTGGACAGCTACCAAGCCAGACTCACCTCAAAGACGCGCATATGGCGGGTCAGCGTGACATTCTGGGGTTTCATAAGCAGACTGCTCAGCGTTGGGCCCGCGAGTCCCATGGACTCTGGCAAACCGGATGCGAACATCCGAATCAGAGAGTTGAGGATCAATTTTAGAACCAAGCCTCCAGGGTATCACGTGCACGCCATATCCAAGGACGTCATTCCCGGGCGCAAAATGGAGGGTTTGGCGCACCTCGATCATGAGTGCTTATTCGACATCGATGAGCACGGAATAGAGGGATCTTTTTCCGCTGGGTTGAGGACGCATCTGGAACAGCAGCTTCAGCGAGCTGATGGCTACACGGCTATTTACGGTCAACTGGCAGAGCGCGTCGGGAAGGTCGTCTTCAACGACGCCGACTCAAGCACACAGTCTCTTCTTTTGGGAAATATCCTCCATGATAAGAGAGATATTCGACGGTCGAATGGACTCTGAAGAGTTGGCAAGCAGAAATGCCCCAGTTGTGCAAATTGAGCATGGTGACCATGAGTTGATAGTGGCAGAGTAACAGCGTACAATAGCAATTCGACCTGATATGACCACATTCACGTACCAAAACAGAACAGTACCTCAACCTATTCTCTCTTCAAACCCAACTCCATAATGAAGAGATCAGCGGCCTTCTCCCCCACCGCCAACGCCGTGCCATTCGTGTTCGCCGCCACATTCATCGGCACAATACTCAAATCCGCAACCTTCAACCCTTCCACCCCATACACCCCCAACCCCGCATCAACAACACCCCCAGCCTCCCTTGCCTGCATCTTGCACGTCCCCAACGAATGCCACGTCGTCCCTACGTTCTCCCGTATCCACCTCTCCAACACGTCATCGTCGTCGGTCGTGTACATGATATCCTTCACATCAGCCGGAAGCGGGTCCGCAAGTGCCGTGCACGCAGCGTTCGATGTGGGGGCGAATGGTGGATGGCATTTTGCGTCTTCGCCACGGTAACAGGACATGCGGCGTACCAGCTCGCGTTGCCTTTTGTAGGACCAGACATGTTTCTTGACATCGAGGGAGCCGGTGCGGCCGGCGAAAAAGCCGGTGGTGAAGGAGGGTGGAGAGTCGAGGGCTGGGCCTGTGATGTGGATGGAGCCGCGGGAGAAAGGGTAGACGGTAAAAGCCGACACGCTGAAGGATGGATCGCCCGTTGCGAGGGCTGGATTCGTTGCGAACCTGTTTTCTCTCATGAGCGGACATTTCCTTCACCCGGGTGGAGACAGAAGCGACGGTGAAGATTCTTACCCGGCTACCAGGCTGAAGAGCACCATCGGCTTCTCCGCATCGTCTTTGAACTCTTCATCCCACGCTTCCCGGAACTCGGGGCCCAGATCATCGATCTCCGCCTCGGTCGGTCGTACTTTGACTTGCACATCCTGCGCGTTCCAACCCAAGAGCTTGTGCTTCCGTTTGATGAAATCCTCGGGGCTGCCTGCCCGTCCAAAGACCAAAGCATCAAGTGTCTCCTCTGCGGCCAGGTTACTCAGATACGGGTAAGCCAACAGATGATGGTCTTCGTATCCACGACCCACGCCCGGCAGATCAACGACAAGAGGCACGCCCGCAGCCTCGAGGACCTTCGCCTCGCCGACCCCCGAGCGTTCCAGAATAGAAGGGGTGGCGCAGGCGCCGGAAGACAGGACGACGAGTTTTCGAGCCTTGACACTGCGCAGCGCATCGCTCTTCGAATCGGCATCGAACTGTGGGTTTCGCCTCGTCTCGACACCGACAGCTCTCTTGTTCGCGTCGAAAAGGATACGCGCGACCTGCGTCTCGACAAGCACATGCAGATTTCCATGTTTCCCGTCTTGCAATCTCGGGTGCAAGTAGCAGCTTGCAGCATCCTGTCGTTTCCCCTCGGGCGAGATGAAATGCGGCGCCCTCCACCCCGCATTCGTCGTCTTTCCATCCGCCAGATCCTTTACTTCGGGCAATCCCGCTTCCCCCAAGACGCGAATGAATTCATTTTCCAGAGCCTCTGACGAAAAGGTCCCCCTGGAAACATGAATCGGACCCTCGGTCCCATGCATGCCCTTTTCGTCCTCGCCGTGAAACGTCTCCGACTTCTTCAGAAACGGTAGCATCTCCTTTGCCGACCACCCAAGCGTTTTCCAGGCGTCAAAGTCGCGGGCTTGGGCTTGACTGTACATCATGAAATTGACCGAGGAACCGCCCCCAAGGACGCTGGCCGTGGGGATGATGAGTGGCCTGTCTCCGACATCTTCGGATGGCACCGAGACGTTGAATTGGATGGTTTTACTGTCTGGGGTGAGGTGGGAGAGGAAAAGGGCCGGGTGCTCGATTGTGGGAATCTGGTTGTTGGGGCCGCGTTCTATGACGAGGATCTGGAGGGTGAGATCTGCGTCGGAGAGGCGGGCGGCGACAACACAGCCTGTCGTTCCACCTAGACTGGTTTTAGCCATGGCTTTGATATCCTTGGATACGTAAAGAGAAGTCCCATACCTCCCACGATGATTACATCGACCTCCTCAAGAGCAGGGGGGAGTTGGGTATACAGGTTCATGATGTGGAGGATCTGATGAAGCCCTGATATAAGGAGGGCTTTGTGGGTTGGGACGAAGTAGAGATGGAGAAACGCGCCACTTTAAAACATGTCGTCTCAAAGTACACTAAACCGGAAAAGTGCAAGCTCTTACTCGGTGCATCCCTCTAAAAGTAATTATTTGCCGTTTGCGCCGTACACTCTAGGTCGCTCTATCATGATTGGTCAAAAATTCTTGGTATGCTGTGTTGTCTGAATCTATGAAAGGCGGTCAGACATCTGTTACTTACAGTCTAGGAAAAGGAAAAGGAAAGAGTGCGTATACCTCATACAAAGCCATGTAAGATCACAGCTCCCTGTACCTTCATCTCCCCTTCTTCATCTTCATCACCTTGCGAAATATCTACGTAGTCCCTAGAAAGAAAACATCGAACACGACATTAAACGCATCAATGCCTTTTTTCTTCTTCGTATCGTTTTTAACACCCGCGTATTTGCCACTAACCATTATCTCTATACTCTCCCCGTCTTGATTGAGCGGAACGTCCATGTTACCAACATACCAAAAGACACAAATGACAAGCACAACCGCCATGGGAAACGCGTCGAAGGTATACGTAGGCCATTCGGTAGCATTGAGGTAGCCCTCATCTAGGGGTACAATTAGCATGAGCGTTAATAAAAAAAGGAGGGAAAGTGTCAATGTACCGCCCATCGCATACTCAGCCACACGAAACAAGTTCCAAAGTATAATTGTAACGCTGACAATGTATAGGAAGTGTATATACTTCTCCCACCTGAACCCATTCGCCGTCATCTTCCTCTCATCATTCTTATTGACCCTTCGATGCCACACCACGGCCACGTAAACGAAGAATCCAAAGGTAAAAATCTGTGCCACCAGCCCAACCAACACAATCGTTTTCCCCAGGCTGACCATGGAAGCGCTGCCTTTGGCGTTGGTGAACAGGCTCGCCCCTGTGCCCTGTAGATTGATGCATATCACGTCTGCCCATACGAAGATCTTGGTGAGATTTCTTATCGGGATTGGGGAGAAGGTCGTGTGTCTGGTGGCGCGTATGATTCGGCCGAGAAACATGTATACCGATGCGGCGTAGAGGAGAGGTGCGAGAAGGATCAGACAGGCTTGGATGATGAGAGCCACGAGCGGGCCGGCGTTGGTACTGGAGTACGTTTTGTAGTAATGGGAGTAGGCACGGGCGCCGAAACCGATGATTTCACCTGTGATGCATTCAGTCCATGCTCGTCGAGGGAAGACGAGGGGAACATGGTCGTACATAGTGCTCCGATTGCAAAGGGAATGCAAAATCATGTTTTCGTGCGAAGGAGGCGGTAGGTGTGAATGACAAAAAGGAGGGCGAACACGACAGTTCCTGTGATGGCTAGGGACAGAGAAGGCATGTAATAGTAGAGGTCCAATTTTGCTTTCGCCATTGAGCAGTGGTAGTCGCAGGTGAGTGGAAGGAAATGTCGTGGTGTGGTGAGAGAAAACACATAGATAACCTACATTTGACAGGCTCCCTGTCTATGAACACAAGCCCTACCATCATCTTGGAAGCTCGCAAGCTGTGCCTCGATGGATGCATTGATAGGAGGACGTGTCGGTATTTGGCGTAGGCGCGCATCGAGTAGCCAATCGCGTCGCAGATCAGACGAGAACGAGAACGAGAACGAGTACGAAGTCCAGATCCAAAGCTTAGCGCGTGAGAGGAGTCGCACTCGTCAGTACCAGGCCAACATTATTTTCGGATTCGACGCGCATTCACTTTTTCCCATCGTGCATTGGTGATAGACCTACTTGCTCTCGGCACCATGCCACAACCGTCGACCACTCAGGACCCATATCCGTCAGGGTCACCGACAACTCTTCCACGAGTCGTCTCCCAGAAAACTTGGCCCACCACACATCCTGCAGTTGATCGAGGAGAACCCCCCACTGCATGTATACAGCCAGTGCAACAGGCTCTCGCCGGCATAGCTCGTCCAGAAAATCGCGCTCCAATTCAGCAAGCCATTCGGAGAGCGTGTCGTCCTTGCGCGATGACCTCTCAAGCTTTGCTATGGCGGTCTCGTTTACCTGATGCTTCCATGGAGAAGTGTTGATTGTCCGGTTCAGACGACGCAATTCGACCACGCACAGCGGGCGTTCCACCTCGACGCTTTGCCAGTTTTTGTCGATGTATTTTGTGATGGGGGTACCTTTGAGATGCTGCCGTGTGGCCTCTTTGATCGAATCGATGGAATTCTTGTGATATATCAGCGGCAGGAAAACCTCGGCGGCTGGTCGAGTCACATCGCCGGGGCCAGCTGGTAAGAGTGGAGAGATGATGGCGCATGCAGCCACCAAGATGGAGGTAAACAGGACGGGCGATGATTTATCCGGGGTAAAGGTCTCCAAGGCGTTGCGCAGGCCGCTCAGTGCTTGGTTCTGGTATTCCAACCCGACGCTTACGTGCTGACGAGCGACCGGCAGGTTCCGTTCACCGTCCAGCGCCTCGGTGGCCAGATGGAAAGACGACAGGGCGAGTATAGAAGCCATCAGGTAGTCGCAATTCAGGGCTTCTTTGCCGACGTACTCCTTGAAGAGCCGGTGCCACTCGGCACCAGCGCTGGCGTAGGTATAGCAGCACCATTGATGCATCAACTCCAGCTCCCTCTGCCTGACAGACGGCGACGGCAGCGACCCGACGTCGTCTGAAACCGTCTCTGCCTGTGCAATGGCGCCGGCTGGCGATGGAGTGGATTGTGGCGTTTGAAGGGCATTCGGGGGAGCAATCCGAGAGAAGTGACACTGGTCGTTGCGGGCTATGCAATTCGCACAACGAGGCAGCTGCTCCCCGCATTTGACCCTGCGTTTACGGCATCGATCACAGCCATATCTGGATTTGTTATGCGGCCTTCTTTGCGGCATCTCGACTCTTTTCTCTTTTTTTTGGGCGTGGTCGGGGGGAACGGAAGGGGGTGGCTGGTTCGTACTCGTACAGCCCGAGCGAGCACTTATCGATAGGAGAGATACATGTCTACTTGCCACCCGTGCACATGCATGCCCGACAGCGCGGCAGTCCTTGAGCTACGGATTCCATCTCCAGGCCGTCTCCCAGTCCTGGCACGGGGACTATCACGCTTCCTGTCCGGGCCTCCATTCCATCTCGATCTGCCATGCGAGCAGGAAAGGATGGCGGATGATGACCATGTCGTGCGCCAGCTTCATGACCTTGTCCCTCTTGGCAGCCTTCTGGCCGGCCGGGAGCGCAAGCAAGGCATCGTAAGCCCTCTGCAGCAGCTTTTCTTCGTACTCTCTCCGCTGCTCGTCATCGCTCGTCCAGTCCACGATGCCCTCGTAGATGCCCTCCAGCGGGCTCGCGCCGTACACGTCGTTCTTTACCGATTGCGTGGTCCCCTCCAGGGTTGCGCCGATGCGTGTCTTGCGCTCCGCGATCAGGCGCCTGATCGTCTGCGCCTCCTCGTTCTCGTGCATCTCGGCGATGCGCGCATACGTCGTGGCGGGGTTCTGCACACGGCCTTCGAGGTACGGGTAGACGGGCGATGATGGCAGCTGGGTGTGGAGCGCGCGGGCGTACTGGAGCTTCGTGCCGTGGGTGCGCGCGTGGTTGACCAGCCTGTCGATGGCCGTCTGCGACTTGTGCGCGTCGTCCCTGCAACCGCACCGTCAGCCGTGACGCTCCGGAGGGGCAGCGCGGGCATGGCATGCAGCTTCATGTATATCTCGGCCAGCCTCAGTCCGACTCTGGTGTTCTCGTCCACCTTTGCTGGGCCCTGTTTCTCGTAGAGACCCCGCAGTCCCAGCCATGCCTGGGGATCCGCTGCCTTGATATCCGTCGCATCGCCATACGCGGCTACGGCGTCTTCCAGCTTGCAGAGCCCGTCGTTCGCGCGTCCGAGGAAGAGCTTCGCGAAGTAGTTCTGGCCGTCCTTCTCCAGCACCGTGCTTGCTTGCTCTCGTGCTTCCTCCCACTTCTTGGAGTCGATGGCAGCCTTTGCGGCTTTGAGCGCGGCCTTGGTAGACATTGGCATGTTGGCAATGGCAATGGCAATGGCAAAATGGCAATGAAATGTCCCGCACTAGCGAAAGCTTGATTCATCCCCGTGAGAAACACGCAAACATCTCACCACCACCTCTCCCCCCTGCATTGACTTGCCCACGTTGAACTCTGCTGCTTTTTTGGCCTGCGCATCCTTGCGTCGTCCGTCTTGTCGGCTTTCTTTCGGTGGAATCGCCGCAATGACATCGCGACCAGACAGCGCCCACGATTTACTCGATTTGGACATTTCCACTTTGCGACAATATGTCGAGCTCTTCCCTCGGGACGGCTTATCAAAGGTGTTGACAGGATATCTGAGCAGTGGCGTATCCAGGTACCCGCTTGCGGAGAAATCCGACCAAGAAGCACCTGATCTGAGCGAAGGTGGGGTAGCTTTGAATCAGCATGTTCCCCTTTCCCAGGAGGACTGCTTGGTGTTGATGACGGTAAGGCTGGGTCATGTTGGTGAGAAGCTCAGTTGACTGATCGGTTGATAGGAGGGTATTCAGGAAGCGAAGAATTCACTACTCGCACATTGCTTGCTTGGCGAATACTACCTTTCGTTGGAAGAATACGAGAGCGCCGTCGAGACGACTCGGAGGGGGTTAAAGCTTGCGGCGGGCGAGGCGAACAAGACCGACTTCACGTTTCAAAGGTTGATATGCACCCAGCTTCAAAACCATGCGTGGTTCGCTAATGGGCCGCAGAACCCGTGATGCATTGAGCAGTACCCTTGCCACCGCTCTGGTGTACTACCAGGCTCCACGGAATCATGCCGAGGCCAAAGCCATCTTCCACTCCATTCTGGAGCGCAAACCCCAATTTACTCCAGCGCTGATAGGCATCGGCCTGATCTTGGAAGAGGAGGAAGAGTACGGGGACGCTGTGGCGTTTCTCGAGAAAGCCTTGGAACAGGATCCTTCAAACGGTCGCATCGGAGCAGAAGCGGCATGGTGTCAAGCACTCAAGGGCGACTACGAGACGGGTCTCTCAAGACTGCAAGAGTACCTGGAGTACCCTCAGCTTGATGCTTCCAACACCCGCGGTCGGGAACTTCGCGCGCAGACGCTATACAGGATTGGTGTCTGTATGTGGGAGCTCAATCCATCCAAAGCCGCTCGTCGCGACCGCCAAGGTGCATATGCTCGTTTTCTGGCCGCAATCAAAGCGAATCCCAGCTATGCTCCACCCTATACAAAGCTCGGCATCTTCTACGAAGACTACAGCAAAGATAAGAAGCGGGCAAGGCAGTGCTTCCAGAAGGCTTTCGAGCTCTCCTCATCCGAGGTCGTGGCAGCCGAGCGCTTGGCCCGCCTCTTCGCCAATCAAGGCGAATGGGATATCGTCGAAGCGGTATCTCAACGGGTGGTAGATTCGGGCAGAGTCCGAGCCATGCCCGGATCGAAGAAGAAGGGGTTGAGTTGGCCATTCTCCGCCCTCGGAGTGGTTCAGATGAACAAGCAGGAATACCAAAAGAGCGTGATTTCCTTCTTGTCGGCACTTCGAACCAGTCCAAACGATTACCATTCGTACATCGGTCTTGGCGAGAGCTACCATAACTCGGGACGATACAACTCCGCGTCCAAGGCGTTCAAGTATGCCGAGAACCCCACCGATGGCGTTGCGATGAAGAAGCTGGACAGCGAGCGCTGGTTTGCCAAGTACATGCTTGCCAACGTTCATCGCGAGCTGAGCGAATTCAACGAGGCCGTTCAGGGGTACGAGGAAGTCTTGGTCGAGAGGCCGAAAGAGTTCGGCGTCTCCATTGCACTTGCGCAAACACTTGTCGAGAAGGGCTGGCGATGCGTGGAAACTGGCTTCTTTGGCGAAGCTGCCGACAGCGCAAACCGAGCTCTCGAAGTTGCTTTCACAATCATCGAGTACAAGCCGGATGCTTTCAATCTGTGGAAGACGGTTGGCGACGCATGCAGCATATTCACTTGGGTCCAAGAGAAGCTTGGCCATTATCCAGTCAAGCTTGTAGCAGATCTTCTCGGCAGCAAGTCCAATATCGAGTTGGACTTTGATCTTCACAAAGACATTGACGGCATTGGCAAAGTCGAGCTTGGTGAGCTCGCTTCCAAGGATCAAGCTCTTCTCGTTGGAGCCTTACACGCATCGATTCTGGCGCACAAACGAGCCATTGCGAGTTGCGCCCACGATATACACGCGCAAGCGGTCGCTTGGTATAACCTAGGATGGACAGAATACCGGGCCCATGTGTGTCTGGAGCAGGAAGATGCTCAGAACCAAAAGCTCACTGCATTCCTACGAGCTTCCATGAAGTGCTTCAAGCGAGCTATCGAGCTTGAGGCCGGTAATTCGGAGTTTTGGAACTCATTAGGGGTCGTCACCACATCCCTGAGCCCGAAAGTTTCACAGCATGCATTCGTCCGCTCGCTACATCTCAACGAGCGCAGCGTGAGCGCGTGGACGAACCTTGGGACACTCTATCTCCTCCAGAGCGATCAAGAGCTTGCCCACCTGGCTTTCTCTCGCGCTCAGTCGACCGATCCCGATTACGCTCTGGCGTGGGTGGGAGAAGGCATCATAGCTCTCCTCTACGGCGATACTACCGAAGCTTTGTCACATTTCACACACGCTTTCGAGCTTTCCGACTCGTCGTCACTGCTCACAAAGCGGCAATACGCTCTCTCAACCTTCGATCACCTCATCGCATCGCCATCCGCATCAAACGACATCACCAACCTCATCAAGCCCTTATTCGCTCTCCACCAACTGAACTTTCAGGCTCCCTACGATGTCCCGCACAAACACCTGGCCGCGCTCTTCCTCGAAAGAATCAGCAACCACGATGCAGCCATCCAAGCCTTGACGGGTATTTGCGAAGCCGCCGAGCAAGAATATGAAAAATCCGAGTCTGTTACCTCCCTCGTCCGCTACGCGCAAGCCAAGACTGATCTCGCTCGCAACCTCCTCGCCAGCAACGCCAACGAGTCCGCCGTCGAAGAAGCCGAAACAGCTCTGGACCTCCTCTCCGACTTTGACGCCACCACGAACTCGTCCATCCTGAGCGCCGACGCACTCTCAAAGACGAGACTCTCTGCTCGGCTGACCGCAGGCCTCGCACACTACTTCCACAGCGACCTCGACCAAGCGATACCTTACTTCCGCACCTCTCTCGAAGCCACAAACTCCAATCCAGACATAATATGTCTCTTGGCCGAAGTTCTTTGGGCAAAAGGCGACGGTAACGCCAAGGAGATTGCGAGGGAACAGCTCTTCGCTGCTGCGGAAGCGCATCCACTTCACATCGGGATAGTGACAACTCTAGGCGCTATGGCTGTCATAGATGAAGATGAGGATACCATGTCAGCCATCCAGTCCGACCTCTCGCTCCTCCGCACAAACAAAGATCTGACTCCCTATCAACTCTCGCGCGTAGAGAAGGTACTGGATGCCATGAGTTTCCTACTCGGGGGCGAGCAGAAGGAACTTGATGAGGCGAGGACAAGTGTTATGCTTGCGCCATGGAAGAATGAAGGGTGGGAAGAGTTGGCGAGTGCGATGGGAGGGAATGATGCCAGTGGATTTGCAAGTGTGATGGCGAGAGAGACGGCAGGTAGGTGTGTGCCACCTGGTGGGATGTTGGATGCTGCGGGGTTGGCGAGGGCGGTGGTTGGGACGGGGGGTGTGCATGATGTGCAGAGGGGCGTTGTGCTTGCGCCTTGGAAAAGGGAAGGCTGGGGTGCTTTACTACAGTGCGTGGAAAGCGTCTAAGGGTGTGAGCCGACGATGATCAACGAAGTGACTACAAAACATGGTAGAGGAAAGGCTTCCGAACATATTGGAGGCCTAATTCTACAATAGTCTTCATGGATGTATGGGCTGTATATCCTTGAATCGATCCAATCCCACCTCAAGATCCTCCCCGGCTCTTGCATCCCCAGAAAGAACTCGTCATTTTGCAAAGCCCCATGCATCTCGATAGATGCCAGCGATGCACAACACTAACCGATCCACGATCTGTGCCATGACGTCCTCCGAAACCTTCCGATCGGGTGCAACCGGCCAAGAACATCGCAGACTCTGCCCAGAGACTAAGATGCGGAAGCGTACGCATACTTACGCGGCTGTACATGCCGCACTCCACAGCACCCGATTCGCCACATGACGATGAAACACCTGTCACCTGTGAAACACAGGTCGTGTGCGGACTGGCTGTCAGGCAGGAAGACAGGTAGGTAGGACGGAAACCCAATAATGCCAAGCTCCCGCGACATCGTACTACGTATAGTAGTACGTGGAACTAAAGGAAAGGGACGGAGCCGCGTAACATCCCGCGGAAGGGAATAGAGAAGCATGGTGTGTGTGTGTGTGTGTGTGTGTGTGTGTGTGTGTATATAGTATGTTGCTTGCTTGTGATTCTCTTGGCTTCCGCCGCAGGGATACGGAGGCGTCGGCATGCATATGTGGTACCAATATGGACATGGAGATGAAGGCTTGGGACGGCACAAGAGGAGCTTTGCGGGCTCGTCCCGTCTTGCGTCGCTTTTGCGGAGTAGAGCGGTGTCCACTGTTATCATTTCAGCAGGAAGTGTTTCGTCGGGTTCGTCGAGGGCAGCAGTCTTGCCCGGCAACAATGATACCGCGACTCGTCCCCGTTGGGTTGTCGGGATGGTCAGGTACCTAGGTACCCTGGCATTCCGTCTGGAACGTCTACATATACACACATGGTATACACGTGCGCGAAACTACGTTTACAACCAACGTTCTCGATTCCCCCTCGAGCTGCGCCAGGGCTCTTCTCACTCCGTGCGTGCGTGCGGTATCGATGATATGCATGCATTGTCTTTGAACCATGCATTATTGTACCGACGAGGCTCAGACTGGACAACTCAGCGGTGCGGCTTCTCGCTCTCTCCTCATCGATGCCGAGGGAGGGGGGCTGCCAGAAACAGGGCACATGGCCGCTTGAGAAACAGACGGTAGACTTGCAACACCCACACACCAGGCACGCAACAACCCCACAAACAACCCTCTGGAATCCTCGGTTCAACCCCCCCTCGGAAACGACACCGCTTTCCCGACTCACCTACCCCTCCCCTACCCATCACCTACCCCTCCCTCACCCACCACCTACCCCTCCCTTACCCATCACCACCCCGCAAATCCTACTCCACCCATCATGCTCATGCCCCGGACCCCGCAAATCCTACCCCTCCCCCCCCTCCCCAAGCCCGCCCTGGGGAATAGCTGCCCAACTCCTCAAAAACTAAGCCTGCAACACATGTGCATCCCAAGACGGAAGACATCCCTTCCACACATCATTCAACCTCAACCCATTCGCCCTCAACCCAACCCATCGTAACCCAACCTATCGCAACCCAGCCCATCGTAACCCAACCAAGCGACCCGTTGCCAAAAGTCCGGGTAGGGCCTGGACTCTCGTCCTGCGCATGCCTCGCGACATACCGCTCTATCGGATATCCATGACGGACGAGGAAGACGCCATAAGGACAGCATGTAGGTATAGTACCATACGATGGGATGATGGGATCCGGCGATCTCGTTCGCGCCGCCGATCATTATTTCCCCTGTGATTTCGTGCTGGATGGTTATGCAAGCACCTGGTCTCCTTTTGATTGGCGGTGACGGGGGGGTGAATGCATCGGGCACGTGCTAAGCATTGGTATCCCAGCCCCTGATCCCTTTTTTTGCGTCCCATGCGGCTAAATTAGTAATTTTAGGTATGAATACGTGCTATACGGGTCCGTGGTATAGATGATTTCTGAAACATTTTGGGAATAATACGTGTTTTGCTCTGTGGTGGGGGGAAAGTTGACTCGGTTGGTTATTGTTTGTGGTTGATTTTGCGGTTTGGAGATATGGTGGTGGTGGGAAAGTCTTAAAAGTGGTTTTCATTCATCTTCCGTAGATGGATGCTCAACTTCAATGATGAGGAGCACCATGCATCTATATGACATATGCCCATACCTGCCGCTGCTTCCTGACAGGTCCTCAAGAGCAAAGATAAGATACGCGGTGGATCCTCCAAACCCACACATTGTGCCTCCGTGACCAGCCTACGCGAAAGAAATAGTGAAAAAGGGGATATAGAGAGAAGAAAAGAGAAAGCAGAAACGAACCCTAAAAGCTAACCGCCCATAAAGACTGATCGTGAGATGATCCAGCCATGCCTTCCCCTCAACGCCTTCCAGCACCGCGCCATCGAACAAAACGAAATCCCAATCGTCCTTAGCAGAAGAAAAAAAAGCAATGGCCGTGTGAAGATAGGCTTAGACCCCATTATCGAATCCAAGCACAGCTGATTGAGAAGGTTAGACTGTCTCGTTGACCTTTTCGTTGCTCACGATACGAGATACAGCACCACTGGGTGCAGCTATAGTAGTGGCGCGCGACATGGGACCACCCACAAGCTGAGGGTCACCATCCCTTTGAGATTTTGGATGGAAGAAAGACATGGCATGTTGACCATTGCGAAGAGGCAGATACCATCTCGAGACAAGCATACAGACCGCTGAAATGAGTAGGTTCGTACCCGAAAACATCTGTACAGTGATGTAGGCATTGTATTTTGATACGAGATGGCCAGCAAGGACAGGTCCCGTGAGCGAAGGAATCGCAGCCATGGTATACATCATTCCTGTCCACTGGCCCAACTTCGCCTTTGCGATGTGAGCGTTGTCTCTGGAGACGTATGTGCATTCCAGGATGTTCGAAATGGAAGCTGGAGGAAGACCGATGACAGCTCCAGAGAAGACGCCGAATGAAACGCAAAAGCCGATGGCGGCTGGCAGTGCATCGGCTAATGCCCAGAGGGTGTAGATCAAAATGGCGCTCACAATTGTGGTCATGTAGTGCATGTTCAGCGCACCGAGCTTGTCTCCGAAGGCAGAGAGGAAGAGTCTTCCGACGGTGGAGGCGCCACTCATGGTGGTGAGAAGCCAGAACGTTTCAATTGGCTTGTTGGTGGGGTGGGTGACTCTGATTGGAATCGTCTTTCCGCCGCGCGTGCCGAAGCCAGAAACGGCTGCCCACTGCATTGTTGTCAGTCGAGATATCACAACGGTCTATGATTTGCATACCTCTTCAAGGTTAAAGAAGACAGGATAGAAGCCAAAGAAGAGAAAAGCGATTGCAGCCGAGAACCAGCAAAAGGATTTGTTGCGGAATGCATCGGGATCAACCCATGTCTTGATTGCACGGTAGCTCTTGGGTCGAGGATGATGGTGACTTGGGTTCGGCGTTGCAAATATCCACGAGAATAGTGAGGTAAGGGTGACGAGGCCGGCAACGGCACGAACAGCGTCGTTGAACCCAAGAGCGTCGATAAGATACCTGAGCATGGTAGGATATACCACTCCAGCTATGCTAGCGCCACAAGCCACAACACCGACGGCAAGAGCTCTGTGTTTGGGGAACCAAGTGGCGGCGACTGCACATGTTAGCGATCATGTGCACCACGAAATCGCTATACTTACTCTGAGAGCTTGCCACAAAGAAGCAAGACATGCCTAGACCGACGACTAGTCCCTGAGTAGCCCAGATGTGACTAAAGACACCACTAGCTTCCTCGCCTTTGGGATGCGCAACACTGAGCATGAACATGCCGAAGGGAACCAAAACCGCTCCAGTTCCGAGCACGTGACGAAAGTGGCCAGCGTCCAGCAGCAGGCCTATGGGAGCAGAAAAAAGCAGGACGAGGAACGATTGGGTCGAGCCGATAAGATTGAGCTGAAGCTGGTCGACAGCTTTGAGTGAGTGACCAACGTAGTAGGACGAGAAGGTACCGTAGGCATTTACCATTCCCCAGGAGTTGAACATGAGGAAGAAGCAGCCGAGCCAACAGGCGTACGCCCGCCACGTCTTTGGCCATGGTGACTCGGTCTCGCAAGTGTCACTGGATGAACCATTCATTGAAGAGGTCTCTGGGACGTCGTTGGGGTATGGTAGCCGGAGACCGTTGTCGTTTGGACCTTGTCCGTGGTCCAAAGTGTAGGGAGACATTATGAAGGTGGTCCAGCTGGGTGGTGACGGCTTATCGATGGTAAGCCGAAGCGATGAGGAAAGCACGACTGAAGAGCGAGGAATTTGCAATGAAGGAAACAGGGTGCTCAGCAACAAAACCAAAGATTGTGCTGGAGGGGAAGCGCTCAAGTGGTTGTGCCGGGGGGCTCTTGGATGTCAAAAAACTTGGGGATGTTCTCGAAGTATAAATACTTGGGTAACGTTCTCAGATCCAGCTTGTAGCGGGGCCTGTCACCAACCCATATGGTTCAGTGAATGTCTTTTACTAGGGACCTACCTCCCGCATGCGCGTTATCTAGCCCCCGGGGAAACTTGGGTGGGCAGCAGGCATTCATGACGTGCTAGTCGCATTTGAATGGTGAATGAGATAAGGGGCCACACAAGCAACGCAAGGAAGCATGCCCAAGAAGTGACCAAGAGAAGGGGCGCCGCAGCCAATGCAGCCTCTTTCACTCCGCCAGGGTCAGGGTTTGCGTTTGGCGGTACCCTAATTGTGTGTGTGACTGTTGCCCGAGAGAAAGCCGGCGTAAGACGCAATCACGGCTTGGAATAGCAAGAATCACCTCGATGGTGCGCGCAACGTTCGCAAGATGGGGTTTGATTTGCTCGCACATTTCGTGGCCGGTAGTTACTAGGCCATGTGTATGCTCAGGGTGTCGATGACTTCATGTGACCCCACGTGCTCGTCCATTGATAGGCTGCTTGAAATGTCAACCAAAAGCTCTCGGTATCTTTTATGCATGGAAGCGCATCCAATGAAGACGATGTAGCGCAAGAGATGCCAGTCCAACAGCAGGTCCGAAGTGTGTTGGGTTTGTTTCAACATCGAAGACAATTGAAAACGCCGCAGAGTGAAGGTGCCTGCGTGAAGCATTACGGTGGCATAGCGGAGCGGGACGCTGTGGCGCTCCCCCAAGAGTTCTTGGCGGGTTCTGGCGGAAACCTAGCTCAATCTTGATTCGACCTGCTGAGTATAGATTGGTATTTCTGAGGCTTCACAGGCCAAGCCCATGGTACTTTGAATCCGCATTCCCGTCTTGGCCGTGGCTTTCCACCCTTGCGCCCGTCATTACGACGATCTTGCAATACATGCTCCTGCTGAACTCCGGACCGTGCAACCGCTGAGCTTCACGGCGATATCCAAAGTCGTCTGGGCACCTTCGCAAGACAAACCGATGGGTGGGGAAGTGTCCACGTCGAAGTTCAGGGCCATTTACACTCTCAGGCCGCGTACCGCTAAGAAAGATGGCTGTTCTGGAGGGTTTGAAAGCGGTAGGAGGAGCGATGATCATACCAAGAAGGTCGGGGTGACCATCGAGAGGACATGTTGTAACCTCGCCAAGGCGTACATGTGTCGCACTTGTTCCTGTTACCTGTGAGCAGTGCTTCGTTATCTTAGCACAGCCTCACCCGCTGCAGTGGGCGTCCCAGCGGCGGCGGCTTGGCTCATTCTTGCTTGTTTCTCCCGCCGCCTAGCAGAAGCAGTTCTGCCCTCACAACGGCGTCTGGATGAACTCGCCTCTCCAAGGTGCGACGCGAGCACCCAAAGCACCTGCAAAACACCTTCAAGACGGGCACGGCAGAGAATCTCGGGTTTCACACCATTGCGGATGGTTCCATCTCGGCCATGTGAGAACGGTGGCTCCGGTTTCTTCCGGGCGGTCGCCTCGATGACTTAGGGTAGCAGCGGGAAGACGCCATCGTATGCCGGCATGCGTGGCGGAGTGCGTGGAATGCGACTACAAAGTAGTGAGATGGCGATAGCGAGTAATGATCTCGAGGGAGGCATCTGGTGTTGAGGTTTCGCCAAGCAGCCTAAACGAAGCCCCCTGCGTAGATCCGACGCCGCAAAACGACCCGAGCCCTGGAATGGGTGAACTCAGATCTGAGAAACGATCTCGATCCTCTCGAGGTTAGAAAAGGCATGCGACTCGATCCGGCGCCGATCGCTCTTGGAACGGTTTCCACTTTAGATTGACTTCGGTCCCTTTTGCACGGCCAAGAGCTGCTGCATACCATGTACCCCCTCACCGGCTGCCTCAGATCCCACCGAAGCATGACGATGCATCTCTAGCTTCCTGGTGCGGAGCGGAGAGGCTCCACTGAGGATACTCCAGACGCCAGTCCATCGTTGGCACAGCGCCTCCTTCCGACATGCCTATGTATCGGGAGGATTCCAGGCCCCCAGCGACATGGTCGACATCGTGGGGAAGCTGACTCGTATCGCCTTGGCTGGTCATGTCACGCTGAAGATGTCACGTTACCTATATCCCAGTACTATATTCCCTTTTGCTTAATTCGCACGCGGTGATCGTAAGCATCTCGAATGCACTGCCCAAGGCGCTTGTCACATAAGCTACTCCATGGCAAGATCAATCAAGGCCCGAACCAGACAACAGACCGGGACATTGGGCTGCGAGACTCAACCTGGAACCTGCCCTATCCACACAAGCCCCAAGACGGTAAATTATCCACCTTGGGGTGATTAATTCAGCAGGAGCCCGACATCGATATTGCGGATCCCGCTTCACCTTCGCCTTCACGGTCCACCGCCCCGGCAAACTAGTAAAGCCGTATATTACCGTATCGCACGGGGGAAAGTATGTGTACCGGTAGCGGGGGTTTTGGTCTGCTGACGGGTGTCACTTGTTCGGTTTTGTGGGGCGTGGCAGATGTTCTTGAGGTGTTTCTTCTGAACCGTACCGTCGGTGGTGGTACTTACTGAGTTTCCCTCGCCAACCCCATGGGAGTGAGTGTTTGCACTTTTGCTATGCTTCGAATAACGCCAGTCCTTGTGTTTGAAGGCCTGGGGCTCATGTCTTTTCTTTTTCCACAGCGTTGTTCTGCCCCAAACGTACGGAAGAAGGCAACATGGACGGATGCTTCGAATGTCGACATCTGCCTGTTTTCTCGACGATTCTGGTCTGACAACCTGTGAGGTTTCCTCGATCTTCATAACACATCACTTCTACCCTACTACCAAGGTGCAAGTGCACATCAGATGACGAACAGCGAACGCCATCTCAACGAGACACACGATCCTCCATCATAGAACAACCTACCACTATGGAACAACATACCACCATCGTCGAATCAAAGTACCAAACAGAAATATTTAACGTCTCAGGCTAACTACACTACCAAACCCCACCCAGCAAATGCACAGGAGAAAACGCCATGCTCCGAATGCCGAGGAAGAAAGAGCACAGAGACAGACGGGCAGTATTACACCAAAGCCGAACCCACCACAAATGAGCGCCCCAGTCGCGCGAACCCGACGACAACGACGACGACAGACAGTCTGAGAGTTCGCCGCACAGCAAAAGCAAGCACGTCCAACGACCCATCTCCACCACAATCTAGCCCGATATCGTCCTCGCCAACCCTCACCTACACACCCTTGATAGCAACCGTCCTCTCGCTATTCAACTTATCCGCATTCCGCTCGTGGCTCTCCTTTTTACAATCCTCCAGCCCCTCACACTTGTGATCCTCCAACAAGCGATGCTTGCCGCAGAAATGGCCCGAGCAGAAGCCGCAGTCCCCGACGATGCGCTGCGCGGCGTCCCTGCACACCTTGAACGAGCACCGGATCTTCTTGGGCGGCATGCCGCCGCGCAGGGGCAGCGCCATGTGCAGCGTCGCGTTCGACGGGATGTGGAGCGAGGAAAGCGTCGAGGAGGAGGATGTGAGGTGTGTGCCCGCGTGCACGAGGCGGAGGTCGGATTCGGGGACGTTGTGGCGGAGGGCGAGGAGGGTGGAGAGGGTGGAGAGGGTGGTTGACGAGGGGATGGTTAGGGGGATTGCTGGGGCATCTTGTCAGTGTGGTGTTCCCTGCTGTTTCCGGTCATGGTTGCAGTGGGAGTTGCGATGATGACGGTGATGAAGACGATGATGATGGCGACGATGATGACGACGATGATGTTGATGATGGTGATGGTGGTGCGGTTCCGAAGATCGGAATGGGGCGACGGTACTCACTGCTCGTGCCGGAAACATTCTTGACGAAGATCTGCATCGTGTCCTCCTCCGACTGCGTAGAGCTAACACTGGAAACGGAACCCGAGCGACGCATGGCGGCCAGAAGGTGTCGTGGTTCGACTCGTGGAGAGGGAGTTGTTGTTGTCGGGTTGCAGTGCAGCAGTGATGACGACGTCTGCGGGTATAGACAACGAAGATGGATGGAGGCTACCACTCTCGCGGTAGATGAGCGATGGTATATATATATGTGTGTGTGTGTGTGTGTGTGTGTGAAGGGGGAGAGGGGTGTTGAGGTGAAGAGCAGACGGGTGCGTGATGGCTATGTGACAGCGTGGAATTGTGGGTGAGACAGCGGATGGCGACAAGGCAAGGTATATGGGACGCAGACCAGGCGCCTCGGATCCGTCTTATAAAGGCGGTCGGCGAGGCGAAGGCGAATGCGTACTACGCGCACGGTTCAGACCAGCAGGCACAAGACCTTGGACATCATGCAACCCTGGATTGTCTCTGAACAAAAGCTCCGCTGGAGCCGCCGTGGGCCTTTCCAGTCAGTTACCTGCGGCCACTCGAACACACGGGAGGACGACGGGGATTGGAAGTGGAGGCTGCCAGCTGTCGAGGTGCTCCAGCGGGTTGCAGTGAGTGCGGCTGCGGCTGCGGATGCGGCGACGCCGTGGGGGATTCTGATGGACTTGATGACTACCGTCGTACTCGTACACCTAGACGAGTAGGCTTCAGCCCATTCTACGGCATTCCACCGATGCCCTCCCGAAGATGAGGATGCGCGCGGCCCGACTGCACCACGGCAGCCCATAGGGAATACCCCGAGAAACATCCATGAATCAGACAAGTCCGGGTCCCAACCCTCGGCATCTCCTTCCCCTTCGTCCTCCTCCTCCCTCGTCGCAACCCAATCTCTGCCTTCAAACACTATCGCGCGCGATGAAGAGTTTCAATGTCGCCCTACCTTCCCTCCTCCAGCTCACCACGCCACGTATTGCAGCACCCACCTCGTCTCATCCCCTACCCCGACTATCCCATCCTATCCTATCCCATCCTGTCCCATCCTGTCCCATCCGTCCAATCTGGATCGGTCAGCCTCATGCAGCGGGCGCACGCACGCCAGCACCGCGAACCGCAGCCACACCTGGCTCGCCTATTGAACCGCCCGCCTCGCTTCTTTACCGCTGCATCTGCATTCCCGCCCAGGAACATGGCATGTCACACGTGGACGACAGGCGCCGTGCACTAACCGCATGTCGTCTCCCTGCTATCTTCCATCCCTACGTGTTCGATGCGAGGTGCATAAATGCTCATTTGGTTGTGTGACTGCGTAGCGCGGTGATGGGGATGATGCTTGCTGACTCCGAGCTGTCGTATGATGTGTGGCCTGTTCGGAGGGGGGGGCAAGCTTGTCACAGGGGGTTCCAGAGGAGTTTCCAACGTTCCACATAGCAGATGCCAGGCCGTTTCTTGAGATCGCGATGCACGCTTCCTGGACCCATCCATACGGGAACTAACACAGACGATCTATTTTCGGACCATGGGCAGAATCGCCCAACGTACACAGTACACCATGTACAAGTACAGCGGCATCCACCACCCATTCTGCACCTACAGCATCGCCTTGGGCATGTTCTTCATCGCCTGCCTCACCCCCAAATCCGCCAAAATCTCCTCCGTGCCCCCCAAAATCGCATCGAACTTGTACGTGCGATGGAACATCTCCACCACCCTGCCCATGCCACTCTGCGTAATTCCCCTCCCGCCAAAGATGTTGACAGCTTCGTCGGCAATTTCGTGCGCCGAGCGTGTAGCATAGGATTTGAGCAGTCCAATGGGTCCACCGAGGTGCTTGCTTTGCTGTGCGTACGACATGGAGGACATTTGGTAGGCGATGGATTCCAGCCAAGCTTGGTTGGCCTCGACGAGGGAGATCATTTTTGCGAGTCTGCGGCGGTTGGTTAGAGAGTCGCCAAGTGCATGGGATGGGGTGAGAAAACGTACTTTTGACGGATGGCGGGCTGCTCGATCAGCGCTTTTCCGAATACGATGCGCTGGTTGCACCATTTGAGGCATTCTTCGACCACCGTGCGCGACATACGGATCACACCTGCACACATCATGAAACGTTCATGGTTGAAGTTGCTCACTGTTCGACTCGTCAGCATCTCCCCTCTTCGTCTATCGAGGTACACGTACTGATGACGGTGAACCCCTTGTGTTCTTGCCCAAGCAGATTCCCAACCGGCACCTTGACATCGTTGAACTCGATGAACGCCGTTCCCGCCGTTGTCGAGTACGAAGTTTTGATGAGACTCGTCTCAACGCCCTCCTGGCGATCCACAAGGATAACACTGAAGCCCTTCTCCGTCTTGCACCCTACGACGAAGTAATCACACCACATGCCGTTGGTGATCCACTTCTTCGTTCCCCTGATGACGTAGTGCTTGCCGTCGGGCGTCTTCGCAGCCGTTGTACGTAGCCCGGCCACGTCCGAACCGGCGAATGCTTCGGTGATGGCGAGACAAATCTTCTTCTTCCCCGCAAGCACCTCTTCCACAACTCTAGCCTTTTGCGGTGACTCGGGCATCCACTGCAGGACGGCAGTAAGCGATATCATCATGCCCGCCATGTTGCCGTCCTGGAACCCGCGCGCATTGCTCCTGACGAATTCCTGCGCCTGCACCATATCATGCAGATAATCGAATTCCTCTCCCTTGACCACCCCAAGCAAACTCTTCCCATGAAGATGCTTGCCTGGACCCAACCGCATGGCGAGCAAATCTTTGGATGCCATCCGATCAATCAACTCCTGCGAGATATACGTCCCGTCCTTCTCCTTCTCCTGCGCCTCGGGCGTGACAAATTCATCGACAAACTCTCTGACCTTCTTCTGCAGCGCACGATGAGAGTCCTTGAAATAAGGGCTCTTTCCCTCCGGCCTAAGCCACAGCGGCTCGGCGTACGGCACCGTACTCAACTCTCCCACTCCCCTGACCACGACTTCCGACTTCTCGCCTTCAACCGTGCCGATGCATAAGGAGGAGTACTTCTCCAGTACCTCTTGGCGATGCAGATTGTAGAAGGCGGCTGTGGCGTCGGTACCGGCGACTTGCTCGAGCACGACGGAGCCGCCCGGATGCGCGTCGACGAAATCGGTGAGGTCATAGACTTTGTGGTCGATTATGCACCACAGGTCTTCGGGCGTGTTGTGAGAGGCGACGGCTTCGCGGGTGAGGGCGGCGTGAGGCATCTTGGGCGAGAGCAGGATTACGTCGCGCTGCGTCGTTTCGGATGTAGATGGGACGGTGCCCAAAGAATAGGGAAGAGCTTATGCGGGAAGGGTGAGGGATAGGATGAGCAAAGAAGGCTTCGGACTACATACATCTTTGAACGAGGCAATGAAACGCCTCGGCCGGCCCAAGAGCTAGACCGGGTTCTCCGTAGTCTTTCTCCGCAAATGGGGAGGATGGAGTTGTCGGTGGGCGCGGGACGCTGCCGAGGTTCGAGGCTCCGCATCAGCGGGATTCTGGATGCTCCTATTGGCTGTACATTCATGATTACTACTTGGAATGGAGACACGCCGATAGGATGCTCGTATCTAAACAGTTTATGATGGTGGTATTGATGCTAGCTTTCAGAATGCTCCATGTGTTTGGAAAAGCGATGCAATAATATATATCACCAGGTGAAGCATAGCTCCCACCTGACGACCATCGCACGGGTATATCCATCGTCTCAGTGCACACCGCTCCAGTTCTGGTACCAATACAGAATGCTGCAGAAGGCTCTCAACCCGCCTCCCCGAAATCGCCATGCCCCGTTTCCTCTGCATGCTGCACAGCAGCCCGTTCGCCGGCCCCTTTCCAGCCACACTGGTTGCACTTTATGCTGAACTTCTGCGTGTCCGTAAAGTAATGCTTCTTCTTCAACTCTCCGCACAGCTGCCTCGCGGCTTCCAGGATGACGTCGTCTTTCGCATCAAAGAGCTTCACATCGTTTCCCGTGTCATACGTCGCTCCCCCCTGCGGCACAAACGCTATCGTGTCGTAGTGGATCCCAGAGTATACGAGTATACACCGCTTCGCCCGACCCTCGTTGAAACGGTCTACGCGCAGATCTTGGACGTTGATGCTGCAAATCTCGATATCGAACTCTTGCGACAGTATGCTGAGCTCGATACCGCCACCCCATGAGTCGGAGTATGATATCCACTTGCAGTATTCGTCCGGCTTGCGCTGCAGAATGGCTTCGTTGTACATGTCGGGATCAGCCTGTATGGCTTGCGCAACGAGCGAGCGCAGTTCCGTCATTGAGTCGAGGGTATCGGAAAGGACGGCGCTGCCGAGGGCGCGAAACATGCATGAGTTGTCGTCAGGCATGACCCGTAGAACCATGGTTCCTCCGCGCGAAGGAACCGGCACCTCGGGGCTCTCTTTTAGCGCATCGTTTTGTTTCCGTTGCAAGGACAGCGGTGCCGACTTGGACTGTTCGGCGGATGCTTTCTCGGCTTGGGCCGTCTCGCTCGGGTCGCCGGTCGCTTGGCCTATAACAATGAGGGTCGATCCGTTCAGCTTGAGATCCGTATCGGCGAGAGCCGTAGAGAGGCCGTAGAGGGCTGGGTCAAGGGGTTGCGGTGGGAAACCCCATTTTAGCTCGAAGAGGGGGAGGTCTGTAGTCGCGGTGATGGTGGAGAGGAGGTCTGAGACTGCGGCGTCGTCCGCGAGAGAGATGGTGTGCATGCCCGTTGGCGCACGAAGTTTGATTCGGATCGGCATCCTGTGAATGATGTGCGCTCTGATATTGTCTATGGCAGAGACTTCTCAAGGTCGGAGTTGGACTGCAGTGGATGGCTGACCTGGTGCTGTTGAGTGCTCAAAAGTCGAGTGGGGAAGTAAAACTGTGTTTGCGAGTGTGAAGCTAGAAGTAGAAGCTACTAGAAGAGGTTGGGCAACGCGTGCGGTGTAGACGGGTGGGGTGGGATAGGTACTGCGAGATGAATTAGTAAAGGAAGCCGAGAAGGTCTCCCCGGCAGTTGCTTCGGAACGGCGGTGAAAGCGTTTGCAGCGCTATATGGCAAGTTCAACGCTTACCGAGGCCAAGGTAGAGCGTTATAGGGATGGGAGAAAGCAGTGCAAGTTATTTTAACGCATAATAGAATCTGAAGCTTACAGTGACGCGGTTACTGAGTTGGAAAGCCAGTGAATGTTCCGACCCAAGCCGAAACCAGCCTCGGGAAAGCCAAGCGTTGCGCACGGGCCAAGTTACGTCTTTTTCTCCTCCGGTTCTCCGCAACACCCTTTTAGGCCGTGCTTTGTCCCCATGCCTATGAAATGATCAAGACTCAGACCACCTTGATTCTGACATCCATTGTGTGGAGACTATCACTATACAGCACTTCAGTATCACCACTCAACTCTCGAGGAGATAAGCGTACATTATTCTCGAATAATAGATCGTTCAACAGTATCAGGGACGATGAGTATGTGGGCTATACGATCCCCAGAGGCTCCAGTATCATATAGCAGAGGGATATCTATCCCTGGCAATTTCACGATTGCTGCGAGCATACAAATTCGAACGGCAGCTTCATCTCCGGTTCTTCGACCTCAGCCTACCTACTCTTCCACCTCACCCCACCGACCCACTTCACCCACCTTTCAATCTCCCCCTTCCTCTCACCGTCCCTTCCTCCATCGAGTATAAGCTCCATATTGTAAAACCCCTTTGCTAGCCCTTCATTCGACGCCAGGCGATGGACGAAAGAGTGGCAGGCACGGCAGAGCCAAGCTACACTATTGAGAAGTTCTTCTTTGTGCCTACCAACAAGAATCGGTTAGTAGAGATGAATGATAGTTTATGGTGAGGGGTGGTTATCTTGAAGCGAATGAAGGGCAGATGGATTACCATTTTCGTTTGAGGACTCGTTCATGTGTGGACTTCGGTATCAAATGGTGGTACGTCAGTGGAATCCAACTTCGACCACATAACTCGCACTCTGTCGTCCTTGTCGCCGACCATATAGGCGGTGGTGCCGTAACGGCAGTTACATAGCTCGACAAGACCGGCGTGAAGAAATTGTACTGGTCTGCATATACGCGCCTGTCAGTCAACGTATTTCCTCTTCGCTCTGGTACTCGTTTGGATGCGAAAGGGGGAGAGCCTATTGAGCATACCTGTAGTGTCTGAAGACGTTGGAAGTAAGGCGTAGGACTCTAGGGAGTCAATGGCAGTTGGCGGGATCATGTTGATTAGATGCATCGATGCGGAAGTGGAGAGAGGTGGGGAGTATGTATCTTGCAAACGAGAAGAGTCCCGAACGATCGAGTAGCTTAACGTGCGCAGGTCCGGGGGAAGCGAAAGAAAGACGAGAGCGGAAAGGTACTGTAAGACGTCAGATGAAAGGCTGATGACATAGCGTGATGATATCTTCCATATACCTCAATAAACTCCGCCAAATCCTCGACAGCATTACCCTCATCCCGTACCTCTCCATCATCACCACCATCACCAACCCTCGTCTCCACCATCAGCCCCTTGCCCACGTCTCCACTCTTTCTCCCCCTCCGCTCCTTCTTCTTCTTGCTCTTCGCTTTCGTCTCCACCGGCGCAGACAAAGCCTTCAAGATAGGCTCACTCAAGCAATCCCTAAAAGTCTCATAGTTGGCCTGTTCGTCTGCTGGTATCTGGGTCGTCATTACGTCATCAAAAGCACGGCAGGTTGGAGGGTTGGGAAGCTTTGTATATGGGTGGATGAGCTGGATTCGGAATGATGTAGGCAATGGGATTGGAAATTTCTTGACGGGGGAATGCGTGATGCGGGTTTTATGTGTCGATGAATGGCGATGTTGGGTCGACTAATGTGGTTGGCGGGGCGGGGTTTACGAGAAGGGCGGAAAGTGGGCTTCGGTGGAAACACTGACACGAGGGACTTCCTGGCTGCTAGAATGTTTTGGAAGAGAGCAGAATCGTAGAATAAAAGTTGTTGGGCTGTCTTGTCAACTTGAGCAGTACTGTTGGTAAGGATAGGGCGCGTGGTGTCACCAAACATGGAAGGCCTTGCAGTTTGACACATGAGTGTAGCTCGGAAAGGGACTGGATGTATGAGAGACCATATGCATATCGCTCTATCCGATTCAAGGCATCCAGCGCCTTGTCGCTGTCCTCCTCTGCCGGTATCTCGCAAAAAAACGAGATCCATCGCCCATTTCGCGCTGTTCAATAGGCAAGCACCATCCCATATGCATAGCGGTCCTATGACCATGTACAGCCCTACCCGGGCAGCAAGAGAGACGACCCAAGTCTAGGCCTTCTTCTTTCCGCCACGAAGACCCTTCTTTCCCAGCGCAGCCTCCCGCCTCTTGCTCTCACGATCGAGCTGCTCGGCCTTCGACTTCTCATGCTCGGCGCGCTCCTCGGCCTCGGCCTTCTTTCTGGCAGCCTCGGCCTCGCGACGCTCCTTGACCAAAGCCAAACGCTCCAGGTCAGCACGCGCCTGGTCCGTCTTGCCCGCGGCGTGCATCTTCTCGTAGTTCTCCTTGGCCTGTTGGGCCTGGATGGCCTCACGCTCGCGGCGGCTCAGCTGGCTGACGTCCTGCTTGCCCTTGGCCTTCTTGTCGTCCTCGACGGGCTTCGGAACCTTGGCTGCCTGGCTGCGTGCTTTGGCTGTGTGGTTCGGATTCGCAGGCATGTCCTCGTCGTCCTCCTCTTCCTCGGAGTCGGTGGGGAGATCGCCCGCTTCGGGGACCTTTTGGTTCTGCTTCGCGATCGCAGCCTGCTTACGGGCCTTTGCGGCGGCACGGCGTTCCTCGCGCGTCATTTCGGGCTTCTCGGTGTCGTCATCGCTGGACTCTTCCTCCGAGTCCTCTTCTTCCTCTTCCGAGGACTCATCGACCTTTGCAGGCTTGTCCTGACATTGTTGGTTAGCTGGCGTGCATATCGTCTGCGGGCGATGGTACGTACACCCCACATGCCCATGACCTCGCCATCGGCGTTCAGCGGTTGGAGATCCCTCGAGAAGTGCTTGCCACCTCCGCGCTTGGGCTTGCTGAACTTGCCGCCGCGACCACGGGCTGCTGCAGAAGACATTGTGATTGGAAGTGTGTGTGTGTGTGTGTTTTCGGCCCTAACGAAGTGGTTGTGGCGTGTTTCCTGTTGATTCTCGCGTGCGTATGTTCGTTCGATGGCAGTGCGTGGTGCGTTTCGTGTGGTGGGCTTTATAGACGATCAGCCTTTCCGCACTCTTTCCTGCCAGCCAACAGACCACCTCACAGCCCAGGGTGCTTGTACTCACCGAACACGCTTCCTATCCGGCGCCGGGCTTGCGATGACTCTTTCCAGATCGGACGACGGAGGGGTATCAACTGGTGACAACAAATGCGCCCCGCATCCCCACCACCAAGATTGCGCCCGCCACGCTATCCCCGTTGCGGGCTGGGGTCCATGCACCGCTGACTAACGCCAATTTCATTCCCAGTTTTCATCCGGCCGGCGCGTTCCTGTTCCTTTTCCTCTCCATAAAACAAACTGAAATACTCCCTTCATATTCACTCTGCTCTTTCCTATCATTGAAGATGCTGGAGGGGAAAGTGGAGGGCAGATTGATGCCATGTCTTTACGTCTGCTTACCCCCTTCTCTCTAGCCGACCGGCGTATGGAGCGAAGGTAAATATTTTGACGGCACATCTCCTCCCTCGGATCGTCCGTGTGCGCATGGTTTGCGCTTGGTCGTCGTGACAGATCTCTTCCCGCCCAAAACGTGTCTGTTCAGCGCCATCTGTGAAGGGGAGCGGACGGTTCCGAAGCCCTGCCATGGCCATCCCCCAATTTCGCTGAGCGGGATCTGTGCGTGCTCTCGCGATTTGAGACCGCGTCTGCACATGCCCGCCTCTTCTAATGCTCAGCACCCGGCTCGGGTACCCAAAAATAAATGAGACGCAAGCTTGGAGTTGGAGGCTCGCGTGAAGTGCGTGAAGAGTCTGTTTGGCAGGCAGAGGCAAACTGGGAGCTATACGTGTCACGCGTCAAGCTGCAGTCGGGTGTACTGACGTCTGCATGGCTTGTGATACCTACCCAAGCCAAGATGCCGGTCATCAACTGGGCATCGAAAGTACCAATTCTTTTCAACCAAAGCCTCACGGCAACACCAAATTGCACATTTTTCCGAACTTGCATCTCACCCAATCCTTCGTCGCGGGCCACACTCAGCAGCCACAGTGGCGTAAACGCTAAACCCTGCCCTTTCACGAACATGAGCGCTGCCATCTTACGCGCATTGTCCCGCTCAGCTGCCTACCTCGACACCTATATTTGGCACTAGACTACGACGGCCTTTCCCCATCGGGTGCTTCGTAAGTCGTCCTTGATATTGCGATCCCTTGGTCTGGCGGTAGCTCCTTATTTTTGGATCACCCCCGTTGAGACGAGCCGTGTTTTGGGACCTTCAACACAGGTTAGAGTTCAACACATGCAGTCGGGTGGAGATTTATCATTCTCCTGATGAGGAGAGTTGCCGGTGAAGAGGTTTGTTATATGGTAAGCTTTTGGGAACAGCATCTGCGGCTTTGTTTGCTTCTGCTTCCATCTGTTCTTCCTTGGGCTGCCCTTGTCGGAAGTCTGGGTACGCTTGATCAACTTTTACCGTCCTTTCTCAGACCTCTCCTTTCCTTTCCATCCTAGCGAATGTCGATGGCTTCTTCTCCTTCTTCTTTGCCAGATGTCCCACTATTCCTTCGCCTTCCTGCATCGGTCCGTCAACGCATCTACGCCTACCTCCTCTCCCCACACCCCTCAGAATCCACCACGTACATCAACTACACCCTGAACTGGGCATGGTTCGAAAATCCCAGCAACACAACCTTCAACGGGACTTGTCAGCTGGATCTCTGTCGCTGTCCGCAAAACCCGAACCAATCACACGCCCGAAAGAGCAAAACAGAAGATCACATCTACTCGCGGTACAAATGTTACGGTCCGGAAGTCAGATTCAAGAGCGCGATGGAGAATCTATGGATTCCTTCCGAGACGTATGGACAGAGTGGGCAGATCAATTTCCTGAAGCCTGGGAGGCGGTGGAACCCCGGAAAGGCGCCGAGCTTGGGGATTCTACGAGTATGCAGGACCGTGTATCACGAAACCGTTGGCCTACTATACCGTGGACGAAACTTCTGTTTCCTGACCGGTCCATGTCCGCGGGGCAGATACCAAGCATATGCAACACAGTATTTTCTTTCCCGGCTCGGTCCGTCGGCGCGCTCGAACGTCACCGCTCTGTCGATCATTGCTCTGCCGTACGAAGAAGACGCGAATCTAAAGGATGCACGGGAAGCGTATGCCAACCTGGCAGCATACGTGCAGCTTTGTCTTCCTTCGTTTGAGAGGCTATGGTTGACTTTGTGGGATGCAAAGATGAGGGACGCGACAAAGGCTTTCGGTGGAGTGTATGAGAAGACCGATGTGGAGATCATGATGGGGTCTGGGATGGAGAACTCGGTGAGGTGTGTAAACGCGGGAGATTTTAGGATGGCACTACGACAGCTTCAAGGCGCAGAATCTGGCCGTTCTTGTCATTCGAGAGGCAAAAGTTACAAGGAAGAATCGGAAGAGGGTCGTAGGTCCGATATGCCGGCAAGGACAAGCGCGGAGTCGAAAGCAGAACGTACCAACTCGAGACGTTCTCTGCGAAAGAAACCGGCGATCAAGAATGTAACAGCGGTATGGGAAGAGGTGCATGATGAAGCCGATATCGACGCTCAGCACAACGATCAAACAGAGAGCATACAGAGGTCGGAGCAGAGGCCAACGAGTATGGTCTTGCGTAAGGTCTCCAAGGTGCAGAGGGTCTTGTCGAAGCACGGAAAGGGGAAAGAGAGGGCAGATGTTGACGAGGAAGATGATGACTTTGGGGCGGATGAGGATTGGATTGATGCTACACTAAGCCCTACTGCCGAGACTTGGGAAGTACTGTGAGGCGCTCCTGGTCAGAATAACTGGCGCGGATTCGGCGGCGAAGGTGAAAACCTACGCCTTCACCTAAATATTCTTCTTCCCTTCCCCCACACTCCCTACCCTCTCGCGCCACTCCCCCACCAATCCCCTATAATCCTCCGGTCCATAACTCCCAAAACTCTCAGCACCCCAATTCCTCAACCCCAGCACCTTTCCCTTCCTCTTCCCCTCAAACCCCAAATCACGCATCAACACATCAAAGTAAGGTAGCGAGTCAAATACAAGATCCGGAAACTTATTCCCATACCCCATGGAATTTCTCATAGCACAGTACTGTGTATCGCGATACGTTTCATACTTGATCTGCTCAGGCGATGCCTCCGGCAACGAAAGTGTACCATCGAAGTACGCAGTCAGCCACAGGGACTGTATGTAAGCGCACGACGTGTTTCCAAGAGTCATCAGCGCGCCTGCAAAACCGATGGAGCGGCGCTGAAGGTCGGACTGTGGGACGAGGAAGCGGTAGAGGCGATAAGGTTGCTGGTTTGGGTCGGAGGTTGGCGTGTGACGGAGTGAAGGGTCTGGATGGTACAAACGACTGGCATCGCGGGTCTTCAGGAACGGGTATCGTTCATAAACATCAGCCTTGACTTTCTCGACCAAGAGCGCGTCCTCGACATCGAGCATCTTCGTCGTCGGCAGTCCAAGTTCGGCCTCCAAACCCTCGGGCTCAAACTTCAAAGACGCACCGCTTTTCCACCCCGTCGCGCAAACAACGGCATCGACGTCCATGCCGTCCCCCCCGCTCAACGTGACCTTCCCCCCCTCGTCAAACGCCGCCACTTCGTCGATGACAACCTTGATCCGCCCCTCCCTCACCAGGTCAAAGAAGTCGGTCGGATAGTTCAAGATGCTCAACGCGGTCCCCACTTCAAACGCATCCCGCCACGGCCTCAGCTTCTTCGTCTCAGGGTGCTCATTCAATTTATTCAACTGCACGACATCGTCGCCCATGACCCCCCAGAAGGCGCCCACGATTTTCCGCCCCAGCCACGTTCCGTGCAGGAAAGAGCGGATCAGGCCTTCGAATCCGGACATCTCGGCCCACGGGCACGGCGACAGGTAGCCGAAGAAGCGCGTGAAGACGAGCTTTTCGAGCCAGAGGCCCAGCGGCGTGACGTAGGGGGGTGACATCCAGACGGGGCCGTTTCCAGAGGGTCGCACGAGCATCGTGGCCGTTGAGAGGGGCTGCGTGGCGCACGCGTAGGCGATATCCCAGGCCGATTTTCCGCCTCCGATGACGAGGGTGTGGGTGTTGGGACGGGCGATGGTGGAGAAGTGGCGGGGGAAGTCGTTCGAGTGGAGGATGGGAGGGGTGAAGGCTGGGGATGTGGGGTATCGGGGCATAAAAGGTTGGGTCGCCTGGCCTACGGAGAGGATCAACTTTGAAGTGATCAGCTCGAAGCTTGTCGTGTTCGTGTCCGTGCATGTGTCTGGGGCGGAGGTGGATTGGCAATGGAGTTTCCATCCGTTCTCTGTTTTCTCGATTACTTCGACTCTTGTGTTCAATCTCACCGAGCCTTTGATCCCACTCGAGAGGGCAAATGCGCGTAGATAATCCGTCATCTTTTCTGCTGGCACGTGTTCTCCTTTCTTGACCCCGAACTTGGTCTCTTCCATGGGAAAGTCTGGGTGCTCGTATGTGCCGTAGAGATTGTTGGTCTTGAGGCCTGGGAAGATGCGGGGCGGGGCCCATGGTCCGCCGATGGATGTCGATGCCTCGAGGATCAGGACCTGGGATGTGGGGTGGAGGCGGTGGTATGTTGCGGCTGAAGTGAGACCGTAAAGTCCTAGCTGTGTGAGAAGGGCAGAACGTATATATTTTGGAGGCAAAGGAATGGGCCGAGAGCATTGTAGGAGACAAAGTTAAGGAACGACGACTGTGACTCTCTGGCAAGGGTATGTTGAGGCTGCTGATAGGATTGATATAAAAAGGGACGGCGTACCAGCCCCCACCACTACTAAATCTGCCTCTTCCATGATGCTGTTTTGGTGATTTGACTTATGCTGACATATGAAGTGAGAAGAATGCGTCAGTACAAAGGTGGCTCAAGAGCGGAGGAGGTGTTGCTATCTTCGAGCAAGGGTTACTATTATTAAGCGCTAGACAATATAGTGCCACAAAGTCGGAAAAAGGAAAGCCTGGAATCTAAAACCTCCTCGTTGCGCTGATTCGCTCCTCGCAGACCGAACCCGTAAGCAGCATGAGAACGTTGGAGGTTTCAGGCAAATTCGACTCCATACTCGAGCCTCCCGCCATCCATATGATCATTTCCAACCCTATCCATCAACATGAAATCTAGTCCTGTTCAAAAGTACCTTCGGTAATTGAACTGGCCTGAGGAAATCTTCGATCTCGATCCATTCCAGTGCATATCGAAGCGAGATCCAGCAGCACATTCATTGATCCGAATTTGGTCTCGCTCTGCCAAAGGTTGGACTCATGATTTACTGTCGGACGTTCACGAGTTTTCTCACCCCCCTCCCAGTCGCCAGTCTTGCAGTACTAGTTTTTGGCCTGCTCGACCTTGTTGGTATCCGTGAGTGGGCTCCTACTTGCGAACATGGCCACCATAATGTCGAATAGAAACTCCCCGGGATATTGATCGAACTCGGTATCCGTAAACCATGATCCTTCCGCCTTCGCAACAAACATGTCGACGCAGAGCCTTCGTACTGGGTCTGGCGCCCAAGTTGAATTGTAGATGATCTCAACGGTAGCAGTTAAGGGGCCCCATCCCTCCCCAATGCCACGGCCCTTCTTCACCATCTCCGCAAATGCAGTAATGAGTCGATTCTTGGATTGGACATCCTGCAGCATTTCGCAAAGGTCGCGCATCATACCTAGCGTCTCGTACTCTTCCTGACCATCGTATGCTACCTCTTCAGTCCCTTCGATCGGGATACGGTCGTAGTATAGAAGCTCGAGGTACAGGCCAAACACAAAAGGATCCCCTTCCTTGAGCGTGATTACACAGTCCTCAGCCGATGCCCAGGGACCGCCTTCCCTCGGAGCGTTGGCGAAGTATGGGGAGCGAGATGTAATGAGATCTTTGTGTAGGGTGAAGAGCTTGGAGACATCACTGCCGCCGCCGAGGTTCTCGCCAACATGAACTTGTATCATTGGGCCTTCGAGAAAACTGCACTAATCAGTCGCAGATACTACAACCTGGGGCATTGGACTTACTTGTGCGCTTGCTCTTTCGCGACGAAGATATCGGAGTGGGCTGCCATGATCGCGTTGGTGAGTGATGTTTGTGTTGTCGTTGTTTGGAGGTGCTTACCTACCGGTAAATAGGCACTTGGATAGCCTACCATAGCAAACTGGCCTGCAAACGAGCCCTGGAAAAACATGGGCTTACAGCAATTGGCTTTACGACTTTGTTTTGTATGTTTGGTCCAAATCAATGTAGAAAAGATACTGCAAATAAAGGCTATATAGGCAGGCTCAGGGCAGCTCAGCATTGGCGGCAGTGCAACACAGTTCGTACAAATCATCGCCCCATTGATGTTTGTTTGCTCTGTACGTTCCCCATCTATACCCCTTTGCTTACATATCCACTCACCACCTCAACAACCTCATGCAACCCCCTAACCGTAACCGTCGGCCCCCCATCCCCCAACCGATCACTCCACCCCCTTCCCTCCCTATCAACCCAACACGTCCTCACCCCCACGGCATTGGCCCCCACGATATCGAACGGATTCCCACTAATAAGCCAGACATGCCCTTCATTCCCCTTCTTCCCGACTTGCTCGCAGAGGTGCCGATACACCACGGGATCAGGCTTGAACCTCTCGACGGGCTCGACGACAACCACTTGCTTGAACAGACTTGCGTGCGGCGACAGATCGGGCGATTGCGTGAGCGAGGCGTTGATCATGGATGCGGTGCCGTTGGAGAAGATGACGGGGTGGAGATGCGAGGACTGCCGGAGGTGGGTGAAGAGGGGTGGGACGTCGGGGAAGAGGTGGAGGGTGTTGTAGGCGGACATTAGGGTTTGGATGTCTGCGGGATTGAGGTCTACGCCCGCTTCGAAGAGAGCGTGCTGGAGTGCTTTGCGCGTGACGTCGAAGAAGGGTTCATACTTGTCTGGATAGGGAAGTGAGATTTCATTTTCCGCGGAGTGATGGCAACAACGGATGGGATGCAGGGAGGCGTACTCATGCTGTTGAGTCGCCATGTATATTCCAATTGGTACTTTCGCCATTCTGCGGCTATGCCTGCTGCCTTCTCTTCCCCGAAGTGTTCGGCGAGCTTCTTCGCGATGCTTTCGGTGGAGAGGAGTGTTCCGTAGGCATCGAATGCCAGCACAATGTCTTTGTTTGCCGTCATGATGCGCGGTTGTTTCTGCAGGCAGGTGAGACGTTTCGCTTCAACGATCTGTGCGTGTCCTCATCCGAAGTCGGAACGACATCTGCCTGTCATTCCCTTATCATGTCGGATAATGAATTGCGGGGATGTAGCTAGCAAAGTGCATCCGATGCCCCGCCCTGTTTCTCTGGGCTTCAATGATGCGCCCGCAACTTTATTGTACAGTAGGTACTATTATTATTCCACCCAAAACCTTCGTGAAAGTCCCAGGACCGAAACCCTCGGCGCTCCCGGACCTGCGTCCAAGAAACGCCCATGTGGAGGGCTGCAGCAAGAGCCACTATACCCAAGCTGATACAAAGAACGCGCGCGCGTCCATGGCTGGCATCGCCGAGCTGTCAAACCTTGCTGTGGTATGATGGCAGGAGACAGCAAACTTTAACAAACGTTTGTCTTCGTGGGGAAATAGGAACATGTCGAGCGTAATTTCTGGCTCTTGCTGTGAGGAGAAGCATTCTGAACAAATCCTTGATGTGTGAAACGGGCGAGATCTCGAGCAAGGACGGGATTGCACGAGCCAAAGACCTACTATCTATGCAAGTGTTCAACCACGGTACATTCGTGGCGTGCAGCAGTGTTCATGCGCATGGCCTCGTGCGTGGCGGTGTCGAATCAAGAGCCAGGTTACCGGTGCGCTGAAACCTACTGTGCTTGCAATTCACCCGAGGCTGCTCTCCAATTGAACGTCGACGGTACTGTGTATGCGGCACAAGAATGTCACAAGACGAGGCCTTCCTGATCTGTTACTAGCGTACTGGGGTTTCTGTTTTACGCAAAGCAATAGTATGTGGCATATAGTTCATGCTATGCCGGGCTTTCGTTTGCCGGTCAAGCACACGCGGCGGACCAGAATTGGCTTTGGCAATAAAGTATACACGCAAGGAGCGTTTGGAGGGGGGGAGGGGTATGAGATGAGGATACACTGTACCCTATGCGGGATAAAATGCGAGATAATTATATTGGCCGGGGAAGGAGATGGGACTACCTACGTGCGTTGACTAGAGCAATGGGTTGACCATTGGATAGGCAGTGTCCCCTTCAGCTCTCACACAGTCGCGATGAGAAAGCGATTTGTCATTTGGATTGCAGATTTCCTGGCCCAGTGAGCAGGAAACAGAGCAAATGACAAAAAGCGGCGATCCATCTGTACATGTTGTAGCAATCAGCTGTCAGCGAGCGTGCGGGGATGTTGCTGGAGCTGCAGGTATATCCAGCAATGAAGGAAGCAACTGGACAGAAACGACGCCGGGAGAAATTGAGGAGGCAAACATTCGGCGCCCCGCTCCTTTGCAGGTCTCAAACGCCGGCTGGTTATGGAGTCTTCCTGGAGGCCATCACCGCTCAGATGGGCTTCTTCGTTCCCACTGCTCGCCGTTCACTGCTGTCTTCTCTCGCCGCCCCTTGCGAATCACCCCAGGACGAACGTGCGCACTGCCGCGTCCACCACTTCCACCACGGCCAGGCAGGGCGCGGCGCGGATTGGCTGCTGGTGCTATATACCGGCGTGTTAAGAGGGTGTTAACGTGCATTCGGACAATTCGACTAGGGCGGCCGTGTCCCTGAGCTCACTTGGCGCGTTGGGCAAGTAGAGACGGCGATTTGCGATCAGATCCGTCCAGGCACCCCCTGATTCGCAGGCGTCCAGTTTCATGAACTGTTGCACGAGGAGTCCGACATCGAGCAGCCTTTCTTCGAGCAAGAGTGAGAGGCGGGCACGTAATACAACAGTCCTGCCCGAGAGTTGGGCCTTGGACATGCGCTTGACTCGCGCGCCTGTTCCGTCGAGCTCAAGCTTCCACGAGGGTATCCTGGGGCCGCCGTTTCCACCTGCAGCAAAACGATGCAACTAATTAGGGGCAGCTCGTACCTGGAACGTTATATTCGCGTGCGCTGCCTCCGCGAGCGCCTTACTGTGTAGGTGAAGGATATTCGGCCAATACCAACACCACCACCAACACCATCAACACCACCATCGCTACCACTGCTACTGCTACTGCTACTGCTACTACCACCGCCAACTCCGCCGCCGCATCGGCGGCTCTGGGCGTCGACCCCTGATCCCGCTCAGCCAGCGTCAACGGCCGTAATCGTCCGATAGGCAGCCAGGCATCATACAGCTAATTGTCCATCTACTCTATCAATCGACAGCCCGTCCCATCGCACCTCCGCCCCTGCTGCGAGTCGGCCTGCCGCCATTGATTCTGCGCCTGTCCGTATCCTGCGCCGCTTTCTGCACACATCGGATTTGTTTCGCACCTGCAGACGGCCCGCATCAGATCAATCAACTGCCCCGGCTTTTGGATTCCGGGATTGCCTTTTGGAGACACCGACTGGGTACGCGCCGACCGGAGAATGCCAGCGTGCAACACTGCAAGTCCGAGCGAACTGAACCCCGACGACTGACCGTCAGACATGCCCACCATGGCAGACTCCAGCAGAGAGCGCTCCACCTCGAGACCGACCACGCCGACGGGCCCCTCTGCCCCATACAGGCCGAATGCCGGCATGCGCACCCTCGACACCCACCTGCACGCATCCGAGACCTTCTTCCACGACGTCACGCCGGTAGACAGCCGCAGCAGACTGAGCGACGGCAGGGAGCCTGACGCTGTGCGGCTCTCGCACGACCTGTCGTTTCATGACGGCACGAGGGATTCGGTCGTGGATAACATGCTGCTTTCGCTCGATCAATTCAGCAGCCAACCTGCCATGCTCTATTCCAAATTCGGCGACGACGACTTCTTCATCGCAGAAAGCTCCTACGAGACCAGGCCCTCGCGCCCGCGCGGCCACACCTACACCTCGTCGCAGTCGTCCGACTACGACGCCCACGTCGACGATACGGCGTCGCGGTACTCGCGCCACCATTCGCATTCGCGCTCGCGATCACGCAAAAGCAACGGCGACAACAACGTTCCCACCAGTCGCAGGGGCAGCTTGAGAGGCGGAGGAGGCTGGTCGGCGGCAAAGCAGGCGCTGGGGGACTATCAGCAGAACAGGCACACCAGAGGCGGCGGGAGGAAGGGAAGCAAAGCCAGCACCGCTTCCAGCATGGACATCGGGCACGGCATGGTCATCGGGACCCACCCGTTTGGCATTGGCCGGTCCACTAGTTTTGATTACGGGAACAAGACATCCAGAACGCCTCCGGTGAAGACGGAATCCATCCTGGGAAGGAGCAGGCCTTCGTACCAAACATCCTACAATGCTTACGATGCAGCCCCGGAACCGACGATTCCTGCTGGTCCCAGGAGGCAGCACGAGGTGCCGCAATCGCCCATCGCATATCCACCGCACCCCACGTATGCTCCTCCACAAGCACCTGCATCTGCACCGCGACGAAAGGGCAGCATCCGCTCGACGACGAGTTACAAGACGCTAAGGAAGCTCAAGAGCCAGCCCGAACCGAACATGAGGCATCAGGCCCAGGAATTTGTCAATGCAAGCCAGTTCCGGGATCTCCCACCGCTTCCGACGTTCCAGGACCCGCCGGCCCCATCTCCTACGGTGGCTACGCGCAAACACGCGCCCCCGCCAGCTGCTGCTCCTGCGCCTCCGCCCAAGGACAAGCAGCCAGGCTTTTTCAGGCGCGTCTTTGGTGGCGGCCTGCCAAAAACTCAATCCCAGCAGTCAAACGCATCCGTCACCACCACCGGTTCTCGCTCGCGTGCAGATGATGCCTCTCCGGCCCCTTCCCATCACCGCGCCGCCGAAATCGATTCTGCTTATTCCCAGGCACGACCACGAACGACGCCCAGTGGAGGAGCCAATCACATTGCTTCCCAATTGAAATCAGCGTCACCCAAAACCCCCCAGACTGCCACTTCGATGCATGATCAGGATCAACACCCCCAACCGCCTGTATTGGCAAAGAAGCATTCGTCGTTTTTCCGACGCCGGAAGAAGTCAGTCACCGAACCTCCAAAGGTCCCGGTCATGTCACTCGACTTCAAGGCACCCACCAAACCCGAGATCCTGCCCTCGCAACTTGCCCAGCAAAGTCCAGGCGTCAGCAGTCTGCGCAAGGTCATGAACCCCTATCTGCACGATACAGAAGGCGTCGTCCAGCAGCACCACGAGCCGAGAGAACGCCGGCCTTCCACCAGCAAAGTGAACGGAGAACGTCCGACCGGGTTTTCTCCCAATTACAAACCTCACAAGGACGCTACGGTGCGGGCCATCCAAACCGACTCCCGCGACACCGACAGCACACCGCCGGCATCGAGGGAGGAGCAGCTCAAGACGGTTCACCAGGCCAGCGCGAACAGTCCAAAGTTGAAATTGAAGATGAAGCGAGGTCGCACAGAAGTTGTGCAGGAAGACAGTTTCCTTGCGGACAGCAGCAGCTGTAACGAGGACCGCAGTGGCCGTGCGACGCCGGCAGGGGAGGCGGCGGTTTACGATTTGGGTGAAACGCGGAGGGCCAAGAGTCCCGCAGGGTCCCCTCAGGCTTGCCGGGACAGCGGGGAGAAGCGGGATCTCCTTAGTCCTCGATCCGACGACGCCAGAGTCACGCTAGCCACCTCGCCGTCGCAGTCCGCGTCCGAGCCCGAAGACGATGGTTGGGTCCTCGACACGCCGGAAGCGAAAGCGTCAGCCTCGGGCAAGAAAAGCACGGGCCGATCAAAGCGTGTCTGGTTGGAGCCCACATCATCTGAAGAGAATTTGACGCGAGGTGATGGGGAGGGCCCGGATCTGGAGCTCGAACTGCCTCTGGAAGGCGCACGTGCATCCCCAAAGCCGTTTGAGAAGGAGTCGCCCACCACATTGGTTACCTCGCCGGCATCTTCAACTACAAATGATGTCTTCCACTCGGCCACCAGTCTGCCCACGGTGCAGGTAGAAGGTCATGAGACCGACAACACCACCGCCAACAACAACATGCCCGCCATCATTGAGCATCACTCGCTGCCCAACGAGCCTTCTCGTTCGGACCGAGAGCGTGCCCTGCGCATCTTTGCTGGCGATGATCCCTCGATCCCCAAAAGTCAGGCAGCTACCGTTCTGGGCGATGTCACGCCTGCGAGCACACAGCTGCGCACGGCCTTTATGAATCTGTTTGACTGGACTGGCTTCAACATACTGGGTGCCATGCGGGATCTTTGCGGCAAGATCGTGCTGAAGGCAGAGACGCAGCAGGTCGATCGTATTCTCATGAGCCTTTCGGAGCGGTGGTGCGAATGCAATCCCAATCACGGCTTCCGAGCTGTTGGTAAGTTTTTCCATTACCCTGCATGGAGTCAGCTAACGCAGTGTAGACGTCGTGCACACCATATGCTACTCTATTCTTCTGCTCAACACCGATCTGCACGTGGCTGACATTGAGTCACGCATGACTCGAGCTCAATTTGTTAAGAACACGCTTCCGACCGTTTCCAGGGTCTGCAGGGATGCCGTCCAGGACGCTGATGAGACCCTGCGACCGCAGTCTACCCAAATGAGGCGGGGCTCACTGCCCTGGAACGACAAGGCAGACTCCGGCTCGCCTGCTGCTGACGAAACTACTTTCCCTGCAGATGTCACCGACGAGCCTCTTGAGAATAGGAGAGCTCGAAGTCGCCTTTCGCTCAGGCCCCCGTTCCGCAGTGGATCCGAGCCTATGTTTGCTGAGTCTGCCTTTTCCGAGGCGAACCTCCTCGTACATGCCCCGTACAACGGGCTGATGAAGGGATGGGAGAATCAGGTCGAGACTGTGCTGAAAGAGTTCTACGACTCCATCAGGAAGACGCGCCTCCCTCTACACGGAGCTCCAAAGCCACGCGTGCACGAGCAGCCATCATCCAACAGCCTCTCTGTAAGCGGTATGCTCCGACGTACGCCTAGTGTTCTGAGCAAAGCACCTTCCGACAATACAAGCTACCGTGGACGGTCTCAGAACGATTTCCGCAACACGGGCAAGAGTTGGAACTCAAAGACTCGCTCGCGGCCGCGTTTGTATCCCACATCGACCGTCGCTTCGAGCCGCACCAGCCTGGACGACCAATCGGTATGGAGCCCTACAGGCTCGAGCACGTGGAGCAGATATTCATACGGGAAGACTCAGACATCCATGTCCATGGAATCCCTTGGCTCTCACTTCGCGCATGGCGACTACCAGCAAGCCATAGGTTTTGCGAACGCTCTCAGCCAAGCCATCATTCGGGAGGAAGGCATGACCATCGCCAGCGATGAGGAGTTCACCCGCGTCGCACCACTCCTTGAAGACGAAACCCTGGAGCTGGTCGGGGCACCATGGGCGAAGGAAGGAATTTTGAAGCACAAGCACCACCTGGAAGCACTTGACAAGAAAGCAAAGGACCGAACATGGAGCGAATGCTTTGCTGTCATCGAGAAGGGCTACTTCCGCCTGTTTTCTTTCAACATGAACTCCAAGTCGACCAGACACAAGAACAAGTCTCGCCCGTCTATAGGCGGTGTTGTCGGTGGCGGAAACTGGATGGATAATGCCGAGGCCCTTGACAGTTTCCTTCTCCGTCAGACTATTGCAAGCGCCCTCCCACCGCCCGGCTATTCCAAGTCTCGGCCGCACGTCTTTGCATTGTCATTCCCGACCGGCGCTGTTCATTTGTTCCAAGTTGGCACACCTGACATTGTGCGCGAATTTGTCACGACCGCCAATTACTGGTCTGCAAGGCTTTCCAAGGAGCCTCTTATGGGTAGCGTGAGCAACATTGAACACGGTTGGGGGGAGAATGTCATCAACACAGCCTTGATCCGCCCGGAGAGTCATGCTTCTACACATGGTCATGTGCCTCGTCCCAGTATGGCGAGTTCGATGCGCAGCTCTATGGACCACGCTTCTGGCACTATCAAGGCCCGTCTTCCAGGTGACAAGGTTGCCCTGTCTGACTGGCGCCCGCCGGTGCAGAGCATGATGGCGAGCAATTTAATGGAAGTTGACCAGCTACGTGCTTTGACCGACTACGTAAAAAATGTCGAGGATGAATTGACTCGCCACAACGAACTGAGGGCGCCCATGCTCATTGCAGTAAGTACAAAATCAATATACGTGGAAACAAAACATTGACTCGAACAGTTTTCTCCTCGTCATCCAAATGCCGCCAAAGCGATGGGCAACTGGGAACGCAAATCCTCCTATCTCCTACGCGAAATCGTCAAGTTCCGAACCTACATCGACTCACTCACCGCGGCCCAGACGCAAAAAGAGAAGATTTACACCGATCGCGAATTGACGGAAGCAAAGGGTCTCGTCGAAGCTGGCGATGGCGCCCGCGCCTCGCCGGCAAGAGAGACTGATGGTGCGAGTGAAGTCCCACAAGCTCCCATCACCACCTAACATACTATCCCCCTTTGATCCCTTTGTCTTGCATACACTGACGATTTATTTTTCTTTGTTCGAATTGCAGGTCTCACACCTCTTCGGCGTACGATGCGGCGTCTAAAACTTCTTCATTCTTCGAAACCGAGGCTAGCGGATTGGGGCCGACGAACGCATTCGATTTCTTAATCTTTATACCCCTATTTGTAATCTTCTCTTTTGGGTGTATTTTCCAGCGTTGCAGCATTTTCACTTGGACAGCGTGGCGGTCCTTTTCCTTCTATCCTTCTTGCTTGGTTCGACACTGCATCGAGACGACGAAATGTATTGTACGACTGTGCTCCTGCCCCTCGACGGGGCTTTCTTCATCTCTCGGCCTAATATGTCTTATCTATCATTGAGGGAGGGCATGGGGCTAGAAGGAGCTACAGGGGTGCCTTTATATCTCTTTATAAATACCGCCTGGAAGATTAGAGAGGCGGAGCGGAGGCAAGAGGGAGATATCGTCAATGTATACCCAATACCCTCAAAACGAGGAGTTCGATCCCCAGCCACCACACCTGCTCCTCCGGAAACGGCCAGGTGGGGTTTGTTTACGCATGAACATCATCTCATGACTCGTACATGCATGCATGTGCGCTAAAGTCTGCCAACGTGAGATGTACACTCAATCTCTCGCATCCCGATGAGATCAGCAAAGATTTTCCACAAAAATGTGCATGCAGGTACGAGCTTAGCGCAGTCCGTGTGGGGTTTGACATTTTTGAGGCCAAGCGGTCAGATAAAGGGTCGCATCTTGGAAGTCGATGCGGTCAAGATGCTGACGGCCAAGGAAGCCAAGAGTTGAGGCTGATACGGGATAGGATATGGTTGAAGATCAGATGATTGGAGCAGTGTGTCGGATCTGTGAATGTGGTGGGTTGGTTGATCTGGAATGTGGGTTTGGGGAGGCCTCGGTGGTGATGGATTGGAGAGTTGGGGAGGTCCCAAAGCCAGGCGAGTATGATTGCGGGATGGTGCATGTACATGGATGGCGTCACAGGACAGACTATGTACCTGGAGGAGTCCCGAAACCTTCTCTTTGAAGCCAAGCATCCCCTGCCCCCGTTCTCTACTCGGCCGGCCGACGTCAGATTCTGTTGCTGTACGTGATGGAACCGTTACCATGACGGCATACCACTCCCATCATCGCACACAAGCTACAATACAGCCCCACACCATCTACACAGCCTTGCCCGTGCCCTCGCAAATAGCACACAAGCCGGCCCAATGCAACCCCTCGCACCATGTTAGCAGCACGCACCCCACGTCCGCATCGGGAAAGGAAAGGGAGAAAAAAAAAGGAAGAGTCGGTGTTGAACTGTGTCGCTTACGGCCTGCTACGCAAGCCACAGAAACCCGCTGCAGCGGGCTGGAACCAAGGTGTCCACCTGGACGTGTATGCCACGGGGTTTTCGCGAACGAGAGCGGCTAGAGTGTGCAGAGCAAGGCTGGGGATGGGCGATGCAGAGGGAAGGGGTGGCCGTACTGGGGAGATGGGGAGGTCGGCGACATGGCGATTGGGTGCTTGCGGAGGGTGGTGTTTTTTTTGGTTGTTGGAGGAGCGGCTGAGGCACGCTTGCAGATATGCACTTGGTGGTTTGCCGCCGATTGAGAGGTTACCGCTTGATTGAGTTTTTTGCGTGGAAGTTGAGACGGGGGGTTGCACGCTTATGCACGATAGCTCGACGGGTGATTGCTGTGAGCCCGGTTGGGGCGTCTGATTTGCTGAGCTTGGAAATGTCTTGTTGGGGGGTTGTGGTGTGCTTTTCTGGGGGGGGGAGTGACTTTTGGGAACGAACTTTGATGTTTCAATGTACACTCGAGGCACACGACATGGACTGATGAGATGAACATGCAGACGTGGCACGAGTGGTGTTGACGGCTTCTCGAGGACCAATTCCGCGAAGACGCGTCCGACGCCACACCTCCGCCATATCTCTCCCATGTACACGCCTCGGACCCCGCGTCCGCAACGTCCCCATATGTTTATCTATATATCACCGTCTTTTAGTCACCCCCAGCGTTCCCTCGACACCCTCAAACTCACGTCGCTGCCGCACGGAGCACATCGGACCCCGGCACGCAACGAAGCTCGGGGCCTGGCATCCTTCAGCCCTTTGACCCCGCCGACCAGCACAACAAGACGCAGAGATCCGTCAGCCGCACTCTTATACCTCTCATACCTCTCATACCTCTCATATCCCTCATATCTCTCCTACCTCCCATACCTCTTGTGCCCGCTTCTGACACGTCCACCCCGCGATATCGCAGACGATATCACATCGCCGCGCTGACCGGACAATCCCGACCCCGACTTCCCCTCCGGTTCTGATCGACACAGCACCTACACATAGACACATACAGACGCCAATACCGACCAATGTCTTACTACCCGGGCCAGCAGTACAACGGCGGCCAGCAAAATTACGGCGCGCCGCCTCCACAGCAGGGCTATCCGCCGCAGAACTACGGCCAGCCGCCGCCGCAGAATTATGGTGCCCCGTGAGTTGCACCGCACTGCACCGTCTGGAGGGGGAGCTGGAGCGATGCTGACGGGGCTTGCAGTCCTCCGCAACAGTACGGCGGCTATCAGGCCTCGCCCTCTCCGCAGCCGCCCTACAACGGATACCAGCAGTCGCCGCCGCCGCCCCAGCAGTTTGGTTATGGCCAGGTGGGTGGAAGAGGCGCGTGGGGTTGCGTGCCATTTGGACTGACGTGTGGATAGGGCCCGCCCCCGCAGCAGTATGGTGGATACGGCCCGCCACCGCCGCAGCCGGCACATCCACAACACCAGCAGCAATATGCCCGACCAAGTAAGAACAAGAAAAGAAAAAAAAGGCGATACCATCTGGCCTTTGCTGACGTTGGGTAGTGAACACCCAACACGGAAGCCACGGACCCGGTGGCGGCGCTCCACCACCTCCCCCCACCCAGCCCCAGAACTTCGGCCACGGCGCTCCGCAGGGCTACTCTTTCCAGTACTCGGCCTGCAACGGTCGTCGGAAAGCGCTGTTGGTTGGGATCAACTACTTTGGCCAGCGAGGCCAGCTCCGCGGCTGCATCAACGATGTGAAGAACATGAGCGCGTACCTGAACAGCCACTTTGGATACAAGCGAGAGGATATGGTGACATTGACCGACGACCAGCACAACCCTATGAGCCAGCCGACCAAGGCAAACATACTGCGCGCGATGCATTGGTTGGTGAAGGATGCGCGACCGAACGATTCCCTCTTCTTCCACTACTCGGGTACGTACGGAAGCCTCGAGGGTCAACGCACATGCTTATACTCGCAGGGCACGGCGGCCAGACCAAGGATCTGGACGGCGACGAGGACGATGGTCATGACGAGGTGGTATACCCGGTCGACTTCCGGACAGCGGGACACATTGTCGACGACGAGATGCACCGAATTATGGTGGGATCTCTGCAGCCCGGCGTCCGACTGACCGCCATTTTCGACTCGTGCCATTCCGGGTCCGCGCTCGATCTGCCCTATATATATTCCACGTCCGGTGTGCTCAAGGAGCCGAATCTGGCCAAGGAGGCTGGCCAGGGCTTGTTGGGTATCGTGTCGAGCTATGCGCGCCAGGACATCGGCGGCATGCTGTCGACTGCCGGTAGCCTGTTCAAGAAGGTCACGCAGGGTGATGCCGTGTACAAGAAGAACCTGCGGACAAAGACGAGCCCGGCGGATGTTATCATGTGGAGTGGTTCAAAGGATACGCAGACTTCGTACGTTCCCACTTTCTCTCGCCTCGGCTACGGGGCATGTGACTGACGATGGCGATAGTGCCGATGCTTCGATCCAAGGCGAGGCCACGGGTGCCATGTCCTGGGCCTTCATTACGTCTCTGAAGAAGAACCCGAACCAGAGCTACGTCCAGCTGCTCAACAGTATTCGTGTTGAACTCGAGGGCAAGTACAGCCAGAAGCCGCAGCTGAGTTGCAGCCACCCGCTGAGTACGTTCACCTTGATCACACACACACACACTGGGACTCGTTTACTGACACGATGCAGACACCGACCTCCTCTACGTCATGTAGATGTTCACATCCGAGTACAGACTGCCGATGCCTTTGTCGTTGTTTTTCTTATGATACCATGCAGAATTGGGATGGGTATCAGGTGCAAAAAGATGGACGTTCACTGCTGGTGAAGGGTTGCGGTTGACTGCGTTGTATATATTCGGCCAGCCTTCGTTTTGGCTATCATGGGCGGCGTTTTGCTTTGACATTGGGGGAACTACTGGTCCAGATATCAGGAACTATCAAACCTGCACGTACGTACGCACGAGTATCTTGTATGGGAATTCCCCTCCAGGCCTTGAATGATGTTATGATCCGCAGTGGCCACAATTCTACCGTCTACAAACCACCCTTGATGTTTCTCTTTGAACGGTAAACGTCTGGGGGAGAATTGGCAACGAAGATTTGAAAACAGCCAGCGATGCTCGGCATGGGGGAGGTTTCATAACATGGGAACACCAATCACAGCAAAGACCCACAGTGATGGCTGATCTGCACAGGGGTCGATGCCGAGCGCGTCGTTGCTGGGCACTTGGACAACTTTCAACGATGTGCCGGCAACGACTTCGAGCCTTCAGATACTGCCTTTGGCGGCTTTTTCTGGTGCGCTATCAACGATTGGAATTGCCGGTCGGCCTCCGACGTACGCATTGTAGAACTGCGCAAGATTTCTTGGACCCACTGAGCGCTCACGAGGCTGCGCGAAATAGTTGACATTGTCGGAACGCCGCGGAATCTCTTTCGATCCGATAAATACCAAGAGTTCGCAGCGCTCACCTTGCGATTCTAGGAGGACCGCGATAAAGCCCACAGCTTCGTTCCACATCTCTCCCTCCGACGGCTACCGACCAGGCCTCGCCGGCCACCGCCCACCCCACCATGTCCCTCACCACACGCGCGTTCCTCCCCTTCACACCCACCGACGAGAACAAAACCGAAACCGTAATCAACGGCGTAACCTTCAATCTCACCGCGCTCAACGAATTCAAATACCAACTCTTCTCCAACAACACAATCTCCAACGAATCGAAATGCTACCTCGCCTTCGACTCCTTCCAGCCGTGGATGATGGACAACGGGACCTGGGTGAACGGAACATCGTGCTACATTCCGTACTACGGGATCGGCACGCGCGGCAAAGCTAGCATCGCGTTTGGTGTTGGCTTTGGGCTCACGCTCATGTTCACCCTCATCAATCTGAACAAGCACGGGCGGTTGCATCTGCGAGAGGACAGGAGGTTCAGGGTCGTGGGGAGGCGCTGGCAGTGGTATTGGATGCTGTTTGTGGCGGCGTGTGGCATGATCAGCACGTTGACGGGCGTCGATGTGGATCGCTATTTTCTGCAGCAGATCCCCATCGTGCTGCAGAGTTTCTTCTTCATGTTGATGGTGCCGGGGGCGCTGGCCATGGTTTGGGAGGCTACGAGGCATTGGTTCGTCACTCCGTCCTCGTCGTGTTTTTTCTTTCTTTTTGGAAAATCGAGAAGAGGATGTCGAGGCTAACGGTGGGGTTGTAGGGCTTCGTGGCAAGAACGCCAGATCGTGGACTCGGACCCTTACGGCATGCCGCAAGATGATAAGCGCTCGAAATTCGAGTTCTGGATCCCGCTGGTCTTCTACCTCTTCGCGTGGATCGAATTCTTCATGACGATCCCGAGGTCCTGGACTGCGATTGAGAAGCAGAATACTCCGTTCCAAATCGACTTCATCGCAAAACCTGCTGCGACGAATATCCGCGGCAAGGTCGGCGCCGTCATGGCTCTCATCGCCTGGATCGTAATCTGCGTCTCGCTCCAACACTCGATAAGATCTTACAAACGCAGACCGCCCATCAGGATCATTCTCGCCATTGCCATCCTCGCCGTCAGGGTGGGCTATGGCATCGCAGCGGCTTGGTTATGGGATCTCACCATCTTCCGCCAAGATGTGCAGGTTGGCTGGCCGTTCGGACTGGGCTACGGCAGCATCCTTCTCATCCTCATCGTCTTTGAAGTCGCGGGTATGCAGGACGAGAACGAAGATAAGAAGCTGATCAAGCAGAGGATTGCAAGGGGACGCGTCGCGGACGAAGAGCTGAACATCGTGAAGAAGCCGAATTGGTGGGATAGGCACATGATGAATCGTTATGCGAGCGATGATCAGAGACTGCGGGATATGACAAGGGAAGTTGGAGGACCTGCTGCGGCGCGCGAGGATGAAGATGCGGGTGCCGGAGGCAGGTCGTCGACCAGAGCGGTCAGCGGCAGTGGTGTCGAGATGGGCGATATGAACATCAGGAACCGGAGTACCAGCAGACCGCCGAGTGATCCGTTTAGGGATGAGAGCTCGTCGAGTGGGAGGGGAGAGGCGCATAGGGGGCTCGGTGGAGGGAGGAGTTTGGCGAGTGAGACGGCGAGTGTGAGGAGTGAGAGGACGGATCTTACGGGGAGGACGCTTGGGAGAGAGGATGGTGGGCCGAATGGGCAGGGTCAGAGGATCAGGAGTATGTTGGATGTTTGAGGGGGATGGGTGGTATGAACGCAGATGCATCTAGATGGTGTACTACTTTCAGGTCTGCATGGCTTGGGATAACATGATCGTCGTGTAGAGTAAACTATAGTATCCGGGTACCATGTCAGAAGTGTGGTCCTGCGCATAGGTCCACTGGTGTGCATGTGGGAGGTCGTGAACCCGTGATGTTGGATCCTCCAGAGTTGGGCCGGGGATGTCATGCCGGCGCCCGCCATGATGTCTCACCTCACTTCGCAATAAATGGCGAAGAAAAAAACCAACCATCATCCCAACTCATCATACATCGCATCTACCCGACGCATCACAGCGCCAGTCATGCTGATCCACACGCATCGTCGGCGGCCTCGGAAAGCGGCCAATCAGAGGGAGCTGCAGCATGCCTGTAGGAAGTTCGGGAGGGGTAGTCGCAATCGCGAGCTCTCCACCTCCAACATCCACTTTTTGGGGGGCTACGACTGCGTAGCATCCTCGCCTCTCGCAAACGCCAAACGCCAAACGCCTCTCGGAGATCCTTGGGCTCGGAAACGACGTCTTGTTTGCTTCTGATTGCAATCCCGTTGCCCCGCGTATTCCCACCTCGCACGCCCCGCACCCACCCCTCCGGCCCCAAAAGACCGCAGACAGCGCCAGGTACGTACCCTCCAGCCCAAAGACCGTTTCCACGTCTCCACACGGCTGCCAGACCCTCGATGCTGAAGTCGACGCAGCCTCCCCCCGAGAAATAGATCGCGACGGCGTCCATCGACACCAACCACGTCTCCACCCCCGCAATGGCCGACCACGAAGCCAGCCCCCTCGGAGGCGCAAAGAAGGAGACGGCTCCGCTCCACGCCCTCCCCAACGCGTCTCCACGCTCACCGCCCACGCCGCTCAACATGTCGAGCCCGCCGCACTCGGCCCATCGCTCCAGCTTCGCGGAGAACATGCGCGGCATACCCGCTTCCCCTCGCACGTCGAGGCAGCCTTCTCTCTCCCAGCAGGCGCTGCAGGATCTCCTCAACAACCCGCCGACCAAGCAGGGCGATCCGAAGTTCGTGGGCAGGGATTGGAAGACGGTGAAGGTGGGGGAGATTGTGGGGGAGAAGGGCCAGGATGTGAGGTTTGTGCAGTATGATACCAGTGTTGAGGAGGCTACGAATGTAAGTCGACTGTGGGGTGGATGGATTGGATCGGGTCGGGTGGATGGTGTGCTGATATGCTGTGTGTCATGCAGATCCTCGTTCAATCTGGCGCCCCGAACGTGGTCCTCCTCCGCGAAGACAAAGACTCGCGCGCCGCGACTGGAACTTTCGACTACAGCGATCTAAACGCATACCTCCTTCTCGTCGTCGGTCTCGCGCACCCGGACGAAGGCGACGTCGCCTCCTTCGACGAACTTGCCAAGAAGGGCCGCGAGGGCAAGCCCATTCCGCTCAAGGATGTGAAGGATCTGGGCAAGAAGGGGCCATTGATTACGCTGCCTGCGTCTGCGGACTTGACCAAGGCGGTGGAAGTCTTCGGCAGCGGTGTCCATCGGGTGCTGATTGCGGAGGATGGGACGAGTGACGTGGTGGGAATACTGACGCAGTTGAGATTGGTCAGGTTCTTTTGGGAGAATCGACAGAGCTTCCCGGTCGTGGATCAGCTGTATCCGCAGCTGATCAAGGATTTGAATTTGGGGAGTCACTCGGTGTTTGCCATCAAGTAAGACTCTCTCAAGCTGAAATGCGACCGAAGGCAACGCTGACAGATGATAGCGGCGACAAACCCTTGGCTTCGGCGCTCGAACTGATGAATAACGAGGGGGTGACATCTCTTCCCGTTCTGGATGCTCAGAACAATGTCATCGGCAACATCTCCCACGTTGATGTGCGAGTGAGTTCGAATCCCTTGTCCTATCCTGCCACTCCATGCTAACAGCCCCAGCTCCTAACGAAATCAACATCCCTTCCTCTCCTCCGCTCTTCCTGCATCCACTTCATCTCCGTAATTCTCTCCGAACGCGGTGTGACGGACGGCCAAGATTCCTTCCCGGTCTTCCATGTAAACCCCTTCTCGACACTCGCCCACACAGTGGCCAAACTGGTGGCTACACGCTCCCATCGAATGTGGGTCGTCGACACCCCCTCACCCGCCTCCTCGGGACCCCCAACACCCGCCACCACACCCGCCGTCTTCGTCCCCCCATCTCCCGTGATTCCACTTCCAGCAGCCACAACTGGTCCTCAGTCCGTCGCCTCTCCCGCACCTGCCCATCTTGCTGGCTCGGGAGTCGTCGCCCCGGCTATTTCTGCATCGGCGATCCCCGGGGCGAGTATGTCGGGCCATCTCAGCGGGGTGATCAGTCTCACGGATATCTTGAATCTGTTTGCGAGGGCCAGTGGATTGCATCCGCATGATCCCGATGAAGCGAGGCGGGCGAGACGGAGGAGCAGTTCTTCGAGTATGAGGCGCAGTATCGATAGTGCGAGGAGCGAGAGCATGGGTCGCAGTTTCGGGCGGAGGAGTAGTGTCAGCGAGAGGGGGGTTATGGGACTGGGGATTGTTAGGGGGAGGGCGAAGGGGGAGTAGTCGACGGAAGGAAGGAAGAGTGAAGAAGAGCCGGGTATCATGGTATTGGGACACACTGCGGCATGGATGAATTATCTCCCAACTAAGGCGTTTCATGATGAGATGGATGGATTCGGGCGCATAGGCAGACATGGCGTTCAAGCGTGCTCGTTGTTATCCTTGGCCTACATGCGACTTTGCGCAGGCGGGAATTATGAGGAGCTTTTCTTGCCTACTTCTTTGGTCTATAGGTTAGTCGGGTTTATAGATGGCTGTTTGAAGTTTATAGCTTGGTTCTTTCCCTTCTCTCTTTCCCCACAGTGGCTGTGACTTGCTTCTCGGAGGGCTGATCAGATGATGTGGTCGGTGTCATCCCACGCCCTTCACCCATGGCCTTGTCTCCCCCTCTCCTCTATCCTCCCACGCGCCACCTCCACCGCAACACCCCTCTCATCAAACACGTCAGGCAACTCCACCTCGTACTGCACCTCGCGATCCCAGTCCCCCAGCTTGGCGTACGGACACCGCATCCAGGCATTCAGCTCGTGCAGAAACAAGCGCGCATTCGCGCGGCCCAGGAATTGCTGCAGGAGATCCTCGGCGTGGTTGTCGCTGGCTTTGGGGTCAAGGGTTTGGAGCAGGGTGGCGATGTAGGCGAGGAGGAATTCGGCCTTGGTGCTTGTTGTTGCGCTGCCCATGGTCATTGCCGTCGCCGGTGTTGGTGATGTTGGCGATGTTGGCGATGTTGATGACGATGATGGTGGTGGTGGTGGTGGTGGTGATGCCCCGGCGTCCGTGTACAGGAAGCGGAAGACGCGCAGTTCGCGGCGGATGAAGGTGCGGGCTTTGCTTTGGAGGAGGGGCGAGGCGGCGATGTGGGAGGGCGTTGGGTCGTGGTAGCCCGAATGGGGGTTGCTGCCCACGTGGCAGGAGTAGAGGTTGTGGCGGTAGATGTGGCGGCGGCGGAGGAGGGGGGTGTCGGGGATGGGGGGTTCGGGGGCGTGGCGACGGCGGGGGAGGCGGAGGCGGGAGGGCGGACGGTGGGAGGGCGGACGGTGGGAGGGCGGACGGTGGGAGGGGTGGCGAGCAGGTGGGTGGCTTACGGCGTGGGTTTTGAAGTCGGTGGGGGAGGCGAAGTCGTATTGGATGGAGGATACTTGGGCGTTACCTGGTTGTGTGTTAGGGGTAGAGCGGAGCGGAGTGGAGTGCAATGTACATAGTGGGCAGGTTGGGCGCTGTTGGAGCCAGCTTGCCAGGCAGATGAAGTCGAAGGTGTAGTGGTTACATGGGGTGGTGATGGCGCGCTCGGTTACGGGCGAGAGGCATATCACGCAGGAGTCTCCTGCATCGTCTTTTGGGGGCGTGGAGGCTGAGGCCATGCGCTGGGAGGCGACTGTGGTGGGGTGGATGGACGGGTGGATGGATGGGTGGATGGACGGGTGGATGGACGGGTGCAAGGCTCGGAAGCGGAAAAGAGCTCGGAACGGGTTGCGGAAGGCGAGAGCTCCGTGCACGGACTCGGCCGGTCGCGACTTCGTCTGAATTCTGGACCTCGAGAAGGAGCGACCGCCCAACCATACCCAGGTCGCGTGTTCTCGACGCCGCATGCTTCTCGCTGCAACAAGGCGCTTCCCCTCGTCCGTCTTCCGCCCGCCGCTACGCACCATGTTCGCGACATCAGCGCGCCAGAATGGAAATGGAGGTGGAGGTGCAAATGGAAATGGGACTGCATCTGGCAAGGCTGCCAACCACACGGTGACGGCGCTCAAGAGGTGGTCGTGCGATGAGCAGGAGCTGCCGCCCATGAACCACGTCAAGGCCATTCATGTCTATGACTTTGACAACACCCGTCGGTGACCTTCTGTCGGCCGTGGCCAGGCAGTGCTGACGGGCGCTCAGTTTTTGCAAGCCCCCTCCCCAACAAACACATCTGGAACGGCTACACGCTCGGCCAGCTCGCGTCCCCCGATGTCTTCGCGAACGGCGGCTGGTGGCACGATTCCTCGCTCCTCGCCGCAACCGGTGAAGGCGTCGACAAGGAGGAGCCGCGCGCATGGAAAGGATGGTGGAACGACGCCATTGTCGAGCTCGTCGAGCTCTCCATGCAGCAGAAAGATGCGCTGAACGTGCTTCTCACCGGTCGCTCTGAACATGGCTTCGCGGACCTCGTCAAGCGCATGGTGGGGAGCAAGAAGCTCAAGTTCGACATGGTGTGTCTGAAGCCGAATGTGGGACCCACGGGACAGAAGTTTAGGAGTACAATGGAGTTTAAGCGGGAGCTGCTCAAGGAGATTGTGTATACATACCAGGAGGCGGAAGAGATACGAATATACGAGGATAGAGTCAAGCACACCAAGGCCTTCCGCGATTTCCTCTTCCAGTTCAACAAGGATCTGATGGCGGGCAATTTACCCACGACGAGGAAACCCATCACCGCCGAGGTCGTCCAGGTGGCTGAAAACGGTACCCAGCTCGGTACGTAGCTCGGCATTCCGGATCGACTGCCTCTGAACAAACTTGGCTGACGTGCACGATTCAGACCCCGTCACCGAAGTGGCCGAGATCCAGCGCATGATCAACACCCACAACGAACTCGTCAAGTCTGGCAATGCATCCCCAAACGCACGACCTCATCAAATCAAGAAGACCGTCTTCTACACCGGCTACATGATCTCCAAGGCCATGTCGGACAAGTTGGCTGCACTCGTCAAGCTGCCCGCCGGCACACCCGAAGGCGACATACGATATCTCGCGAACAGCATTCTCATCACCCCTAAACCCTGCCCGAAAAGCATCCTGGACAAGGTCGGTGGCATCGGTTTCAAGGTCGTCTGGAAGGTCACCGGCATTGCGTGCTTTGAGAATAAGCTGTGGGCGGCACGATGCGAGCCGGTCCCCAAATCGACGAAATACTATTCGGAGAACCCGACGCCCACCGTGGTGCTCGCCATTAGGAAGGGTGGGCAACCAAAGGATGCGGCGCGAATTCACAATTGGCACCCGGTGCCCGAAGAAGAAGCGTACATGTTTGAGACTACCGTGGGCGAGAAGGTGCAGTTGAGGATCGAGGAAGAGTACGTGTTTGCTCCAACGTGGACGGGCTTTGCTGACTTTCTTCTCACCTCAGGCAATCCAACGAGACCGAGTACGAGAGCTACTTCCCTAACAAGGCGTACCACAAGCGCACGCGTGAGGATGATGGAGAAAACTCGCGTGCGCAACATCCACGATACGATGACCGGCGTCCGACTGGTTCTTCTGGCCACCAGCACCAAAATTACCGGGGTGGGAACCGTGAGCGTGGTCGGGGAAACCGTAATCCCACTTACGGCGCGCGGGGCGGTCGAGGTGGTGGTGGCCATCGCGGTGACCGAGGCGGAGGTGGCCGCGGGCGTGGACGAGGTGGTGAGTAGAGTTTGGAGCATCGCCTCCTTTTGTCGCCCATGCAAAGTATTTACTGACTGTATCAGGAGGTCCCGGCGGTCCTTCTTCGTCGTACAAGAGCCTCGACGATGTTGACAAAGGTCATGGACGACCAACTTACGATGATCCAGATCGCTACTACTAGAAGGAGCGGCGATACGCGCGCTAACGAAGAATTGCATCGCGTCCACGGTTTATCAGACGCATTCGGCGGATGTTGTTGTCATTCATCTCGGTGAGTTTCTACCTCCCTTGTATGTTATCAACGCAAATGGTGGCGCTGTGGGTTTCCATCGAAACGATCGGATGAGAGGACAGCCCTACGTGATTGAAGTTTTCTTTTCGTTTGAACTTTTCTTTTCTACTGTCGATACAAGGCCCTCGGCATTAGTTTGTATGATCTGATGGGCTCATCGTCGTGGGCTTTCGAGGAGCAATAGGCGATCAATAGATACCCGGTGTTTCCTTCCTCCAATCCCTTCGACGCTACCGTTCGGGCCTACTACCTCTGACCCTCTGCGCCATGTGCAACACCATCACGGCCATGTCCGAGTTTGCTCACATGCCAAATAAACAAGCTTCTGTCCCTGTCCCAAGTGGCGTTGCCCTTGTCCCAAAGGGGCAACGCTCCCATACTGATGGCTGCAGGGTCCAATCCTGTCCCCCTCGGTGCATCGTCTGCCCCACGTGCCTTGCTACCTGCCTCTCATGACTGGTCTGATGGCAGCAGATCTTCATCAATGTTTCAGGTTTCTCCTTGCGAGTGCGACGTGTGATGTCGAGTGCCGATGTGTGCCTGGTCGATGGCGAGTGGCTGTGTTGCGCAGTCCTTTTCATCTTGGATCTTCACACTCCATCAAACCTTACCCACAGACACGCCTCTGCAGCCCTCCATCGCACATCTACCGGAAACTGCTGTCCACTGCATGCAGGCATACGTAGTCGGCATCGCCTGTCTGCAGTAACTCAACTTCCGACCTGCTGTTTCGAGACCACACTGCCGAGTGCGTATTACACGCCCACCAGCACAATCAACGAATCGCATTCCCCGGCCTGCCAAACGTGCCTATCTGCAACGGAGCAGATCACTGCTGCTTCGTGGAAAGCGTGGTGGAGCTTCAGACTACGGAAAGTAGAGTATTTCCGTGTCTATGTTTGTATACCTTCTTACTAGAGCTTAGGCTAGGCTGCGGCTAGGCTAGGATAGGGTATTCGCTGCTCGACTGAATCAGCGCTCAGGCACTGGCGACCAGGGCATCATCTATCTTTGAAGCTTGGTTACTGGGTAGTTGGGTTACTATGGTTGTACAGGGACTGGGTCTCTGGGGCTGGAGTGCTGGTATAAGAGACGCACTCCCTCTCCCCTCGTCGTCATTCATCGACTCGCTTGCAGCCTTGCCAGCGGTATCGGAAACAATGGCTTCGTCGTCTCTTCCTTCCCTTCGCAGCATTTCCAAGTTCGCGCTCGCGGGCGCGCAGGTGCTGCTTGGAGGCGGGCAAAGCGTCCTTGGTAGCTCGCCCGTGACGTGCTCGAATCCGCAGTTGAGCTGTCATAATACTACGGCCGTGACGGATTTGTGTTGCTTCAATGCGCCGGGGGGTCAGTTGCTGTTGACGCAGTTTTGGGATACGGATCCGGTCACAGGGCCGGTGGATAGTTGGACCATTCATGGGCTGTGGTGAGTTCTTTCTCCTTTTTCTCTTTGCATGATTTGGATCGGAAAGAGTGGTTGAAGTGGCTTGGTTTGCGTTTACGATGATCAACGTGATGGCTGACTTTTTTTTTCGATATTGAAGGCCTGATCACTGCGACGGTACATATGACGCCTCCTGCGACCCGTCCCGCGCATACAAAAACATTACCGCCATCCTCAACAGCTTTGGCGCCACCGACCTGGTCTCTTACATGAGCACCTACTGGAAAGACTACTCCGGTGACGACGACACCTTCTGGGAGCACGAGTGGGGCAAGCACGGCACCTGCATTAGCACTTTGGAGCCCTCGTGCTACACCGAACACAAAGCGACCGAGGAAGTCGTCGACTTCTTCCAAAAGGCCGTCGATCTGTTCAAGGCGTTGCCGTCGTATGAGTGGCTTGCTGCAGCGGGCATCACGCCTTCGAGCACGGCGACATATACCACTGCGCAGATTCAGGCCGCCTTGCAGGCGAAGCGCGATGGTGTGTCTGTTACGCTGGGCTGTTCTTCCGGCGCGCTTAACGAGATCTGGTATCATTACGATGTCCGCGGTTCCGTGCAAAGCGGCGAATTCGTCCCCGCGAACCCGGATGGCACGAAGTCGACTTGTGCGGCGACTGGCATCAAGTACCTCCCCAAATCCGGCTCTGGAGGTGGTGGCGGCAGCGGCGGCACGACCACAGTACCGACTACAGGAACGCCAGCACCAACAGGCACCCCGTTCTCCGGCAGTGGGTATCTCAACATCAATTCCGGCGGTGCTCAGAAAGGATGTCTTATCTCCGCAGGCACGTGGTATACGAGCGGGACCTGCGCGACCTTCACGGCTACAGCTTCGACCGGTGGATTCACGCTCAAGAGCTCAAAGGGCAACTGTGGAGTCGTTTCCGGGGTGTTTACTTGTGGGGGCTCGGTGAGTACGGCCACGGCGTTTACCAACTCGGGGGGCAACCTTGCGGCAAGCGGGGATGCGGCGTGGAGTGCGGATAGTGTGGCGAGTGGGAGTACGCAGGTTAGTATCTATGCGGGGAGTGCGAAGTCGAATGCTTTGGAGGTTGTGTGGAAGAGCGTTTAGGTGGGTTTGGTAAATGTTGGAGTGGAGCTATGTTGGTGTTGAATGAAAAAAGATTTGAATATGATGCAAAACTCGGCTTCGTGGAGCTGGATAAGTGATGATGGTTTGGGTTTGTCATGGTGATGGTCATGGTGAACAGCATTGAACCCGCTTTCCCTCGACAAATCACCCACTTCAACCTGAAATTGAACAAAAAAAGAGTATTTAAACCCTGAAACATCTCTCTCGCTCTCGCTCTCCTCACATACCGCAGCACAAGAAGCCCCAGTGCCGCGTTGTGGCATCCAGGCGTTATCTAAAACCATGCCATGAACACATCATGTCTCCTCCAAAGCTTTCCTTGAAAAAAAAAAACCTATGAAGATAAGTGCGTATTTTTACATACCGTTCCGGGGTGTGCAGAGACGTGGAGGAAAGCCTGACGTGAGATTTGCTCAGAGGTCGTGGAGATTGGAGATTGGAGGCTTTGCGGGTGGAGTTATGCAACGATTCGAAATCAACAACAACAACGATAGTAATAACGGAGATGATCTCAATCTTCAGTCGAACGCAAGACTGCAGCTCAAAGCGTGCAGAGTTTGATATCGCATCACAGGCATGGCAGGGTGGGGAGGTCTTGGACAGCTGGCTGCGATGTATCGGACGGAAAAGATATATACATGTAAGAACTATTCGTTCTCCTTTCTGAAAGTAAATACATATATTACGATTGGTCTTACTGCTGCTAAGCCAAAGCTAAGTATGAGCCATGGTAAATACCAGTTCGAAGGGTGCTGATCAATAACTGATGTCAACACAGCAACATGTACGGCACGGGACCTTGAAGGATGGAAGATGGAGATGAAACTTTGTGCAACAGAATGACAGTGATGGGTACGCGTATTCACTTCTCCCTTTATATTCCAAGAATCCGAGACTAACTCGTGTCTTTGTTTGTCATACTCTTGCATGCAGTGTCGTTTCTGTCCACTCACATTCATGTGATGGCTTTCCTAACAAGGGTCCCAACTCTCGAAACAAAGCTCGGCAATTGTCAATTCAACCATGGTCTTATTAACCGTGATAGACTATAATAGTTTGTTGATGTTACATATTATTACCGTGTATTCGTCTGAGATCGGATCGTCCCAGACATGTGGGAGATTACTCGATTCGGCAGAGAAAGTTGAGGAAGTCGCAGAGCTGGATGAGTTGCCGAAGATTTTCCAAGGTACGCCAATGGGAACGATAGGTTCGGTGAAGTTCTGCATGGTGAAAAGGGAGACACAGAAAAAGCTTGAGAAGTGGTTGGTGCAGGACTGAAGAAGGACAGAACTAGGCGGAATTGGACTTGAGGAAGGCTCATTATTCCAGGTACTATCACTCTGGAATGTGAATGTGCTGAGGAGAGTTGTTTGCGAGACGAGCGTATCTCTATGGATGATATACGTCTGGAAATTGTTTCTATGCCAGTTTTTGATGATTATAACGCCGCCCATGAACGTACCCCATTGCACCGATCACACACCACCCTCGAATTCTCAATTCCTATGCAGTATAATATTCGTTACCGCCGATTCCAACTCTTCTTCCATGCCCGTTCCGTCGTTTCCCCAGAAGTTCGACATGTTTGGCGCCATATCAGCAATCTTCCCAGCCAAGACCGTCCGCTTCTCTTCATCCTCGTCCTCATCCTCTTCATTCATCCAATGTTGATATGGCTCCGAGTCTGGGTGAAAGACAATATCCAAGAACCTTAGCTTCGGGAAGATAACACCAAGATTATTCTCCTCGACGTAACTCCAGTCAATCTTGCATACGAGTTTCAAACGTTCTAGATTTGGGCAGTGCTTGCCCAGAGACTGCAAGGTTGAAAAGGTGAGCGCTGTTGTGCTTCTGTGACAAAATTCCAGCACTTGTAAGTTTTTGAGGCTTTGCGCTGCCGCATCCATGACTTCGTCGGTGAGACCAACTGCTGCTGGTTGCCTGTCGGACGACTCTTCCTCCGCGATGTTGATCTCGGTCAAGTTCGGACAGTTCTGAGCGAGAAGCACGAGCTCAGATCCGCTGATGCTCCATTGCGCATCTAAGAACGGTTGTAGATCCAGACATTTGAGGTTCTCGAACTTGGACGCCGCAGCAAGGAGGTGATGGCTCGAGGCTATTGGGTTTACGTGGACGTTTTTCAAGCGCGGAGCAACGCGATGAAGATACTCCAATGCTTTGTCTGATAGAGTGGCCGAAAGACTTGTCAAGCTTGGGAATCCGGAGTCAGTTTTCTTCGCCCAATCTTCTTGAATCGGAGGACAGTTAAGAAGTTCTAGGTTCGGGTACTCTGCAACTTCCTTAAATGACTCGATCGACCAGTCTAGGCTCCTGATGTCCATGACCTCGATTGTGTGGTATCCTTGTAGAAATTGATGAAGCTCGCTTGTCGTTATGGAAGATCCCCCTTCTATAACACTCAAGTCGAAGTGTCTCAGTTTCGGGCACCGCTGGCGCAATACTTCCAGAAAGTGGCCTGACATCTCGCTACTAGAACGAACGGAAAAGTGAGAGACGCTTGGTTGAGCGTAGTGGATGAGATTTGCCCCTGTATTGAACTTCGGGGCGTCCCGCCCAGCCGGGAAAAAGGAAACTTCTTTCAATTGCGGATATTGCAGTTGGGTGAGCTGCGGATGCCACATTGCCTCTGCCTCATAGTTCTCATCATGCTCAAAGCTAATGTTGCGGAGGAAGTTGGCGTAGATCTGCGCTCTCTCCACGTCCTGCTGGACAATGCTGGCGAGACACTTGATTTTTGGGGTGACGTGTCCGACCCAATGCCCAAAGAATCGTGCACCGCACCCTTCCCACAATATTCTGGCTGCTTCTTCGAAGAAGAGTTTGTTGATAAGAAGGGATGTGAAGAGAAAGCCGTCGTTGGATGCTGCGTTTTGGAGGATGGTTGCGACAATTTCCGGGAGGAGTAGTGCGCGATGCATTGTGGAAGATGTGGCGAGATGTTCTCACTATATGCAAATGTCGATGATGCTAGCAGATTGAGTTGAAGCAACTCTTGACCGTGAGCGGCTGGAGTTGTCGGTCTTGCTGAGTAAGGTTGCTGGGCGAAGGTTCGTGTGCCCTGAGCGAAATGGATCCGCCGTGTTTGTTTTAACTTCGAGGACGAGCATGATAGATATTGCGCGGAATTATCTTCGGTGTCTCAAAACCTCGCTAGCACTTTCTTCCAACGGTGTTCGTTCAAAATCGTCTTTCGGTTCATTGCTGATATTGTTCTCGCCACTCCGGCTTTGATCGCCGCTCCGCTTTCATGTATCAAGCTTATCTCTCAACGACCATGGCTGAATTCACTGCTTATCCTGATGTAGATCTCGTCACCTCCGTCAGAGTGAACGAGTTTTTCGCTGTCAAGGGATTCAGGATGCCATCAAAGGGCTCAAGGCTACGCTCTGGTCAAGCAGAAAAAAGGCTGCTGCTGCTCCGTGGTGCGCGTACGCCGAGTGCGTGCAGGCTCGGGGTCATCTTGCTGCATCGCGGGCTCGACGGGCATAAGCATCAAGGAGACGCCAAACCGATGCCGGGATAGGGGGCCCTGTCAGGCTACGGCATCGATGTTCCGACATGTGTCCCTGGTTTCAAGGAGGGGGCAGGATTCCCTAGGTGACGAATGCCTGTCCGTGCCACCCAATCACACCCACGACGCTCGTCTATCTGGAGAAAATCATCATGTTGAAGGGTGGAGAAGCGCCGGGATGCATCCAACCAGTCGCGCTCGCGGCAATCATACAAACGCAGCCAAGCGCTCGCCTGCCGCCTTCTCCTGTCTTTCATCTCGCCTCGTCCTCGCGTCCTGTCTCATCCATCGCCCTCGTCCCTCCATCCTTTGTTGCACCTTCTGATGCTGTTGCAAGCGGCAGCGGCAACCACACCACCACGAACCTGTGTGGCCACCCATAGACCCCCCCCACCGCCGCCGCCGTCGCCGCCGCCACCTTCCTCCGGTGCCAATTCCGCTCGCTCCTCCCTCTCCCGGCCGCAATGATGCAGAACCGCCTCCTCACCCCGCGCCACATCGTGCGCGTTGTCATTGTCTTCGTTGTCCTCACCGTCGTGACACAGCTATGGTACTACGGTCCACCGCGGATCTTGACTTCGCCTGGCAAGGGGAACGACGCCGAAGCCGCCGTCGGAGCGCATCCCATCGACCACCTCATCCACGAGGCGAAGAAGACACAGCAAGCCCTGTTGGCAAAGAGGACCCACAAGCTGGACGCAACCGCCGAAGCCTACCGGAAACGCAGAGGTCGACATCCGCCCCCGGGCTTCGACAAGTGGTTCGAGTATGCCAAGGCCCACGATGCCGTCATCGTGGAGGATTTCTTCGACCAGATCTACCACGACCTGACCCCTTTCTGGGGCCTGCCCGCCAAGCAGATCCGCCAGCACGCAAAACAGCTGCCCTTCTCCATCAGCGTCCGGAACAGGGAAATGATGGATTTCCAGGATGACAAGAATTGGATGAGCATCTGGCATGGCATGGTTAGGGAGATCAAGGACTTTTTGCCCGACGTGGACATGCCGATGAATGTCATGGATGAGCCGCGCTTGATTGCGCCGTGGGAGGACATCAACAAGTATGTGCAGACGGCGCACCAGTCTCGCCACCTCGTCCCAACCCAGGATGTCGTCAAGGAGCTATCCCCGCTTGATGTGGACAAGGAGGAGGGCGAGAAGGTGAAGATTGATTTCATCGACAAGGGAGCGTACTGGGACACGGCACGCGTTGCTTGTGCCCCGGATTCGCCTTCCCGATCCGTTCCTGCTGCCGTGAACTTCACGGGATCTCCCCCATACTGCAAGGGCGAACCCGGCGAGGAATGCAGCCCAGATGCCTCCGTCTGGCTCTCGTACAAGGGCTACGTCTCGAATTGGACTGCAGTCAAGGACCCTTGTCTTCAGCCAGAACTTCGGGAGACGCACGGCTCCTTCATTGAGCCGCTCTCGCAGTCCACCACCAGGTCTCTCATCCCCCTCTTCGGTGGCAGCAAGCTCCCCATGAACAACGACATTCTCATCCCACCCGCCATGTACTGGGCGAAAGAGTCGCTCTATGCAACGGGCGACACCCATGGCGCAGGCTGGGAGCACAAGCAGTCGCGGCTGGCATGGCGAGGCGGTGCCACGGGAGGGAAGCACCACAAGGACAACTTCAGCCGCTTCCAACGACTTCGCTTCATCGCTCTCATGAACGGAACTCAAGTGCGAGAGGCGCAATCGACCGCCGAGGCCGAGTCTCCCAGCTTCAAGCTCCAGCCTTACCAGGACTATCTCGGAACGGCAGGACAGCACATGGATTTGGGTGGATGGCTGGACAAGATCGCAGACGTCGGTTTTACCGATCTTCTCTGCTCGGTCAAGCATGAGGACGAAAAGGACAGGTCTTGCCCTTACCTGGACCCATACTTCCAGCTCGTAAAGGGCATCCCCCTGGAGAAGATGTACGACTTCAAGTACCTGCCCGACATCGACGGCAACTCCTTCAGCGGCCGTTACCTTACCTTCCTCCGATCGGCCTCCTTGCCCATCAAAGCTACCGTCTACTCCGAGTGGCACGATTCCCGCCTTGTGCCGTGGGTGCACTTTGTACCCATGCACAACTCCTTTGTCGACGTATACGGTATCCTGAAATATTTCATTGGAAACACCAGGTCCGCTGCCAATGGCGACCTTGTGACGGAAAACGGGCATGACAAGGAAGCAAAGGAGCTTGCTCTGGCGGGACAGGACTGGGCCAACAAGGTGCTCAGGAGTGAGGACATGCTCATCTATGTTATGAGATTGTTGATGGAATTTGCACGAATCTGTGATGACAAGAGGGAATCTCTGGGGTTTGTGGGAGATCTTGCGTAGCAAGAGTCATAGCAGCAGCCCGCACTTTCCTTTATACTGGACGGATAGCCTTGGAGTTGAGCAGCATTAGCGGCGGAGTTATAGTGGGATACATTTGGTTTACAGTGGAGTTGAAGGCGCATGTTCGGACGACATATCGTTGGAGATTTTTCGGGTCTGGACTTTTTTACTACGCACGAAAACGGGTTTCCTCCAGCGAGGGAGCTTTTTTTTCGATTCTACACACGCTCTATCGCTGTGTTCTGTATACACTGGAGCTAGCACTCTGATTCTGTACAAAAAAAAGGTTAGTGTAATAGAAGGATGATGCACAGTCATAGGACGAAAGTTTAGCAACGCTTCCTATATTCTTGGCCTGCCGAATTATCACCGCTTTCCTGCACTAGTACTGCAATGTTCCGGGGGAGCTTAGCCAGCGTTTCAAATTCCGAACTTTGCAACCTCAACGCATAATGTTATTACATTTTCACGCTTCCAACTAGTCAGTTTCTGACTTAGTCTGTCTGCCCGCCGTCCTTCACGTAGTAGTACTTGGTAGCTATCTACTCCCTCCATAGACCTGATCATCAACAAAACAATCGTGTACCGTACTCGACTCTTTTGGCTATACATCGGATGCCTTCTCCACCCACATTTCGCGCTTGCGGCGTTTCCCAGGACGACGTCTAAATTTAGGAATCCATCTCTCTTGCCTCGGAAACAACGTATCCAGAGATTACACCCAGATGATCACCAAGACCTTCCGCAGCCCGACTCTGAGGCGAAGTCGCCTCGATCATTCCACGGTCGACTTAATGTACTTTCATTACCTTCTCATATCGAACGAGCAGGATGTGGAGACTTCAGTACACACGTTATATGCTACCCGAGGAATCTCCTTGTCGAGGGTGACTATCGAATATACGGAAATATCGCGCAAGGGACACGGCGTGGTCTGCACGACCCCTGCGGATCCATTGTTCGTTGGAGAGAAGGCTGATGTTTGATAGTAGTGGGCTCGGTACGATATTAACCATATAGTACGGAAATACAGGTCGAGACTCGTTCTGTAAGCAAGCGTACCTGGATATCGGAACGTTGTCTGCTCCTCCAACATGTCGCATGTTCCACTCGCGCACAAATTTCCATGGAGAAGAGTGCGAGTTGCATCACCTGACCTTGCTGTATATATTTCAACGCGGTTATTTTTGGTATCCAATGCAAACATGCGGACAGCGAAACGCCATGTACCCTGGGGATCGCCGCCCGACCTAACGCAAACGGAAATTTCTGCAGGTCCCCTTCAATCAACCTTTTCATCGAAGCTTTTCGTATTCACACTTTACATTCACTTCAGCGAAGGAGCCGCCAGGTCCCGTGAAGCCCATCTGCCAGCCGATCGGTCGCCAGCTTTTCCTGTGACTTCGCATCATTATTGCATTCGACTATAATTGTGGTCCTCGCTCTCGTATCCGCCATCTATTTGCTCTGCGCCGCTCGCCCAGAAGTTCCAGAAGTCGTCAGTCTGGATCACATACGTCGCAATATACATCTTTGTTCGAGATGAGATGGGAGCTGCGGCCTTATGCAGAGGAGCTATCCGAAGGTAACCTGGGCTTCCAGATGCTGTCAAGACCGAGAAGAGCTATATTTTGGGCTAAGAATAGCGGATGGCTTAGCCTGTTTTGGCGATTTGCGATGGTGGACGATGTGAGATGTATGAGGTGGTGAAGCAGTGGGGTGGCCAGATGCTGCGAAGTTGACATCGAGACAGGGGGCTAGGCGAAGTGAAAGGCGTCGTGAGATGGTCGAGGGCTTGGGATTCGGGCACGAGTTGCGTGATGGGCGAGTATAAAGACCATCCTGTCCCCCCGACAGTTTGGAAGATCATCACAGATCATCAGTCACTTCTTCCCATCCCCTCACTCAGCTCACCTCAGCCCATATAACACCCTCGATTCAACGTCAGGGAGTCGCCATGCTTTCCAAGATCGCTGTCCTTCTTCCCGTTCTCGCTCTTGCGACCCCGGTGCCTCAGTCGGGGACTGTACCGGACCCAGGACAGATCACCATCATTGATAGCTCGTACTCTGGCAATGGATGCCCTCAAGGGTCTGTGTCTACGAGCACGTCTCCTGACAAGACTGTAAGTGGCCCTGCCCAAAGTACCTCCAGGCCTCCCAGTAGAGCTAAGAATTGACGGCGTACCCAAGGTCATCACGTACGGTTTCGACCAATTCCAAACCTACATCGGGCCCGGCACGAAGCAAGCCGACCACTCCAAGCAATGCCAATTGCACCTGAACCTGAAGTACCCCGGCGGCTTCCAGTACGCGGTTGTCGAGGCTACGTACCATGGATGGGCGCGTCTGGATAAGGGTGTCACGGGAGCGTTTGTGACGAGTTATTACTTCTCGCAGGATGCTGCGAAGACGGTAAGCCCCCTTTCTCCCCTCCCCTTGCTCACCACGCAGAAAAAAAAGACACACAAAGGAAATACTTCTTACGACCGATGCTGATGGGATATGACAGTCAACGACCCGCATGACCGCCACCGGAGGCGGCTCCCTCGTCGAGGGCCAAGTCTACACCAAGCAGGACAAGATCGAAACCACAGCCATTGTCTGGTCACCCTGCGGCACCACGGGCATCCTCAACGTCAACAACCGCATCTCGCTCACGAGCTCGAACAGCACCGCCTACGGAGAGCTTTCCAACGACGATGCAACCGTCGCTTTTACCCAGCAGGTGCATGTTGCATGGCAGGCTTGCAAGCCCAGCTCTGGCTCGGGAAGCGCTGGCGATGTTATTGGCATTGGGCCTGGGAAGCCGAGCGCGAATTTGGGATTTGGTAACTGAGAGATCAGGAATGGACCGAGGTTAAGGGGGGGTTTCTTTTGTTTGAAAAGAGGGGGTGCGGATCGCTTTGTATATATGCAACTCCTACGTTGGTGCAGGAGATTATGAATTTATGCGCTGCTTTGAACCGGGGTTCTCTCTATATCGTATGCCCTTGAGGAGTTGAGACTTTTCACTGCGTTCCGCTCGAGAAAGCGTAGTATACCGGGAGATGGGATACGCATTGACAAGAACCAGGTAAGTAAGCATGCCCATCACCGATCCACACACAAGAGCAGTTGGCCTACAACTCAAGCATCATGTCGATCTCACAGCCGTATGACAAGGCCATGAGGATAATGAGCTGGAACGATATTGCCATCGCTGCGCCGTGCTACAGAGTATGGCCCTTTGAAACGCCTGGCAATGCTTCACGAAGTGAGCAACAACACCACCAGGCCTTGCTCACTCTTCACCGATCGAGCGAGTCAACCAGTGGTGAAGAAATTGTTTTTTTGGCAAGGACGCAACAAGGCAAATCAGTATATCCTTCTCCACGAAATCTCACCCCGGAGAAAAAAACAACGCATGCAGATCAGCCCAGACAGCGCCAAAGACAGGTGAGTGCGACGCATTCGCAAGCGACATAGGTACGTACGTACATGCATAAAGTACATGCGCACAGGCATCGTCGCCACACCGTCCGATCGTGCATCGCATATGCGGAGAGAGAGAGAGAAAGAGGCTGGACCTGTATCTCAGGCACGCAGTCAAAGTCCCTCCCCAGCTATGTCGAGCATGCACAAGTCGAGCGACCATCTTCACGCGAGCGAGCGAATACGTGACGATGCGGATGATCGGAACGCTGCTTCCCGCGGCACCACCAATCAGCTGACCCAGCGTACATGCCATGTCGTCTGAGGTAGAGTGCAGCGATATTCCTTTTTATCTTATCGACGGTGGGTTATAGCGACCCGGAGATGGGATGGCGTCTATTTTTCCAGGTCGAGCCCGTTGCGGAGGTACGGCTCGCGTGATGGATCCGTTTCCAGCTATATGTGTGGCCTTGCTTGTTGGTTTGGGGGAGAGGGGGGGGGGGGCTCGGAGACGTTCTGGAAGGGATGCGTGATTTGGAATTCCGTCGACGGAAACTTGCATCCATCTGTTGAGATGCTTGGGGAACGGAACGTCGGTGCATATGCAGGTACGTTTACGGTCCGCCGGTGCTCTGCGCCGACAGGTATAGCAGGCCGCATATGGAGTCTCGTATCCGATCCACCGGTGAACCGTGTGCTTATATGTGGCACTGCTAAGCATGTCAGTATGGCCCGTCTGGTGCTGACGTGCTTGGGTGATCCCTGAGCACATCAACGTCAGATCAACCATGTCATCGAAACTTGTATACATTGAGAAGAATGAGTCAGTCCAAGGTCAATGCTCGGATACCTTTGATATTCGATAACGATGCCGAGCTACCATTCCCCACATACCCATGACGCCGCTTCTACCGTCTCTCTCCATGTCACCGCGCGCAGAACCAACTGCTCGTACATGCCCTCTATCCTGATCCGCATGGAACGTCACAAAACGTTGCGCTTATCGTACAAAAAAACAAGTCTTGCCCATACAAAAACCGAAACATTTCTTCATCGCGAGATGCGCCGTGTCTGAATCGTCCTGATCACATCTGACCAACCTCCATCATCATCTCCTTCATTTCCATTGGCTTCTGTACAAGAAAGAAACAAGAATCAGGAACCGAAATGCAGATACTAATAAGCGGCCCTCGTGTACTTACCATAGGTTCTGGGCGTCGGGCCGCTGCTTTGGACAACAATTGGGTTGCTGTCGATGGCTTGAATTGAAACGCCCCCTGCGATGGAAGGGGTGCCGGAGCTTGGAACCCTTATCAGTGTGATTCGTATGCGAAAGGTGCCGGTCTGATGGATGCTGAGGTCGGGAAAGTTCATATAACCGACCCCTTGGGGGTCATCAAGCTCCATCGCTGCGATGGATCCGTCGGCTTCATCGTCTGAGAACTGGTGAACGGAAACGTAGCGTCGTCCTCCGAGGGATCGATCAAGCGCCCTGGGATCCGAGGCGGATGAACCGGATACAGGCACCAGTGAGGCGAGAGCGATCAGGTTCTGCGAGTCTTCCACGGCATCGTCCGCGTACACATTTGTCGTTCGTAGTCGAACAACGATGGTTCCGTTTATGGCGTAGCCGGCGCGGGCGCTAGAGGGTGGCTGTACGACGATATCCATGGCGTATCCAATGTCTGCGGGCGAGACGGTCTGTCGGTTCGATCTTGATCGGTGATTTCCGTTTCCAGAGTGTCTTGGGTGTACAGATGTGCTACCAGAACCACGTGTACGTGCAACGTCGGCCATCAAGGTGGTTGCTGCAGCTGCTGCGGAGTGGCGGCTTTGGAGTTCGTTGTTAAAAGCCTCGGCGATTCGCGCAGAACGTCTGATGGCGGGGCGGCTGCGGGGCCGTGCAATGGTGTTGCGTGAGTTGGATCCGCTGGTTCCTCCCCTCGATGTGCTCCGGGCAGGATTTGGATTTCTACCTCGTCCCCAACCGCGGCCTCTCTGCATCTGCTAAAGGATAACCCTGGACTCGTTTAGTATACTTCTGGATGAAAAATGCCGGGCAATGCTCAGCTTCTGCTGTTATGCCGGACGGTTGAAATGAAGAATAGACAGATGATTCGGGGAGAAGGATGGGAGAATGGGGAATCAGAAGCATGAAAACATCAGGACGGTGCCCAATGTATAGTGGACATGCGAGAAGTGGGATTGGCGGATTGTTGGGTGCAGCGATGGAGGAAATGAAGCTCAAGCCACGAGTCAGGCCTCTCATCCATAGCTCTTGCTGCGCGTATGCTATTGCTCGCGATGACGACTGGCGGCCCGCTTCCGAAGTCGATTCGGGCGGGTTGGGGCCGCTCGCCGGACCCTTTAATTTCATCACGGCGTCCTTGGGGTGGAAGGGCACCTCTCCATTATGTGGGACAGATAATGGTGGTAGAGGTGAGGTTGAGCAGACCCCACACCGGACGGAAGCGCTGACACGCAGATCATTGTAGGGAGGGTTCATTGGAGCCATCAATGCAGCGCTTAGGCTAAAGGCGGGTTCCGCATGCGCGAGCAAGAGCAGAGAAGGAGCGGAGGGAAGAGGGAAGCGCTGACGGGGTAGCGGAGGGCTGATAAGAAAGGTGATTGATGGAGATGGAGATGGAGCACATGGTGTTGCAGCACGAGCATTGACGAACCCCTGCACATGCGCCTCGGGAAATCATCCATCGCGACAGCGGATGCCATGTGGGCGGCAGGGATGGGAGAAGCGAGATTGGATCCTTACCTTCACCACCTGCACCCGTTGCACCACGCGCGCGGCGGAGTTGAGGATAGGGCCAGCCCAGAATGCCGCCGCCGATGGGGCCGACAATGCTGCGTAGGTATATTAGCTATGCTTTCCCCGAGACTCAACACCAAGCCAACCCAGCGTCCCCGCAGCATGAAGTCTGGGGCTGCGATCCTCCCCGGGGTGCGTGTATTCGACTCACAGTTACGCCCCGTCCTCTCGACGGTGCTGGAGGCTGGAGGCTGCTGGAGGCTGGATGGATGCCGCTGGATGGATGCCGCTGGATGGATGCTGCTGGATGGATGCTGGAGGCTGTCCCGGCGATGGTGGAGTGAAGAGTGAAGAGCCGATGCCTCTCGATGTCGGGGCCCATGGAGACAGCTCTTCCCCGTTTTATACGCTCCTCCTCTGCTCCAGCACAGCGAGTCCTCTTTCCGCTAATGGTCGGTTGCAGCTGCTTTTGCCCTCGACGGCGTCCCGCCTTCCGCTATTGGCCTCGACATCGTCGTGCCGTTCCTGGACAGCCTCCTGCTCTCCGCTCCTCTGTCTGACGTCTCCGCCGCATGAGTGCTTGCCCTGGTCCGTCTGCTTTGGGCCTCACCGGTCTCCAACCCGAGGCCATCGGCGCAGACCGACGTGCCGCTGTAGAGAGAACCCAATCGAGTGGAAAATCATACGTGTGGCTGCGATCCCCAATCTCAGGGCACGCCGTCTTCCTGTGCACGGGCTGGCGGTACGATTACCGATCTGATTGCCAACGGCATGCCCATCTTCCACCAGAGTACTCGGATGCTTCACGAAAATGGCCACCAATACCGGCCGCCAGGCTTCGTGATCTCGAGCTGGAGCAAGCTGTGCGACCGAGGCTCCCCTCGATGGAACGCAGTCTCATTGGTCTTGCAAAAGCAAAGTCGACCACCGCAGCATCCCATCAGCACGACCAGGTTGCCGGTGCTTTTGTCCGCCTCGTTTTATGACGCACCTCTCACCAGATAGATCCTTCTGCAGCCCACCGATCTTCTCCGCCGAACCGTTTTCCTGGCCGCGGGCGCAAGCCCACGACCGGATTCGGGTTGACGTTGTCGAGTCGAAAATGCCTTGGCTGTTGTCCCTGAAAGCTTCGTCGCACCCGTGTCACCAACGTGCGCGCTACCATCGGTCTCCGCCTCATACCAACGAAGACGCCGCTAAGATCTGGTATGTCACGATGCTGTGCTACTGATCTATCGAAAGTCGATCCTTGCTTCTCTTCCCACATTGGCCGGTTCGCCATTCTGCTCTCTTTCCCATCGGGAAGGGGAGAAATGCGGTGTGTCCGAATGTAGCTAGCCGTTGTCGAGCCCACTTTCCACAGCACGTCAGCCTTTCGGGAAGGAACAAATCTCATACCTTCGAGCCTGCACGACAGTCTTTTGCGGGGCCACCGCCCGCAGTCGGCTACCAGGTTCTTGGGCTCCGCGACGAAGAAACCCTGTGACGTTGGGTTTGTATTTTCTTCTTTTCTTTTGCGTCGTCATCGTATCGCAAGATCTTGCGTGAGCATCTTATGATCCATCATTCGATCGGCTGGGATCTTTCATCCGTCGTCCCTCGCAGAAAGTCCAATCTCCCCCAGCCAATTCAAGACTCTGGGCTTTCGTCACCCACACCATCACTGCCATCAAGAGTGGGTTTCGAAGACTGGGAGCAGAAGGTTGCATACATGGCCGTGCAGACTGCACCGAACACATCTTCCCCTTCGACCTTCTACGATGATGTTCCTTTCTGACAGCCCATCCACAGCGGGCCTGTTCCAAACCCAGGTACGAGACAGATCTGCTTTATCTGTGTTTGGTCCTTCAGCTCTCCTTCCACGGTACCGGGACAAGCCACTAAATCTCCGAAGGGTTAGCTGTCCATCTCAAAATGGTTTCACATGCGCATTCCGCACAACTCCGCTCTCCACGATCGCACAAACAGACGTTCCTGGGCACGAGGGCTTACTTTGCTATAATTTGCTCATAGCTAGCGCCTGCTACAACAATACCAGCCGAAGCGGCCCATGATGGTCGCCGTCGAGTACTGACTCGATGTTTGGGCTGCTGGTAAGACCCCATCTGGCGCACAGTGGGCATCTCGCGAAGTAGGAAATCCTCTACGCGACCGGAATCAATTGTCCTCTGTCTCGGGTCCTTGCAGCTGGGATGGTTTGCTTTTCGCTAGCTTGACCGCTCTTACCGTTGGTCGACAGATGTGTTGAGCAGGGCCTCACTCCGCTTCACTTAGCTTTCCAATCTGAAGCTTCCTCTGCCTGTTCGTTTCCGCTGATGTCTGGACTGGCACGACCGGACAGATGACTTCCGTAGCGGAGGTCGGTATGCCGTGCTGCGCTGTGGTGCGATGGTGGGTTGTCATTACAGCAGACACGGCACGAGCTTACGACTGGGCGACTGATGCTGTGCTTGATGCTGCAGAAGGGATTGGAAAAGAATACTGAAACGCTGATGACGATTTTGCAAAAAGAGAATAACAATAACAACAATGATAATCGATTTCCCTCTCGTGGTCGTGTCATCTTCTCTTCATCATGCTGCTCCGAAGCTCGGAGACTTCGTGAATGTCGCGTGGCCCGTGCGGCGAAGATGCCCCCGCGCTCAGGAAATTCTGACCCTTCTGCAGTTTGACGCATAGAAGGTACCCCACTATCGTTTTTCCGCATGCCGCCCTCTCCCTTTGGTCCCGCACGTCACTTTTTCTCTTCCCCGTCACCAAGCTTTGCGAGGCCGCTGGCGACTCATCTTCTCTCCTTGACTCATCTCTCTTTGACTCACACAGCTGCGCCCCTTTCCCTTTCCCTTTCACGACAGCTTAAAGCCCCGCCTCGACCCCCGCATACACGGGTATACTCACTCCTCACCAACACTCGTACCTTTGAACCGTTCGCCATGGACGCGTCGAACACCAACCCCGTCACGATGGACGCCCTCGCGACCGCCCTGCACACGTTTGGACTGGACCACGTCCCCGCGGAACCAAACACGTACCCCGCGCACAACCCCTTCGACCTCTACCGCTCGCACGTCACCGAACTGCTGGCGCAAGCCTCGGGCATCGAAGCCAAGATCATATACCCTACACTGGGAAAGACGGTGAAGAGCGAGCATGGAGACCTGCAGCTGGCGGTGCAAGCACTCAGGCAGAAGCGCAAGGACATGCCCGAGTTTGCGAAGGAGCTGGCCGAGAAGTTCCCCGACTCGCCGCTCGTGGACAAGCCCATTGTCACGGGCACCTTTTTGAACTTCTTCTTCAAGCCGGAACCGCTGGCCAAGCTTGTCCTCCCCAACGTGCTGAAGTCTGGCTCGGGCTATGGCTTCGCTGCTGCACAACACCTTGGCTTGAAGGACCCCGCAGACTCATCCAAGGGCCGCAAGAAGATCATCGTCGAGTTCTCGTCGCCGAATATTGCGAAACCCTTCCACGCCGGTCATCTGAGGAGCACAATCATCGGCGGTTTCCTGGCGAACCTGTATGAGGGCGCTGGCTGGGACGTTGTTCGCATGAACTACTTGGGCGACTGGGGAAAGCAGTACGGCGTTCTTGCCGTGGGATTTGATCTGTATGGGTCGGAAGAGGAGCTTGTCAAGAATCCGATCGGCCATCTGTACGACGTCTATGTGAAGATTTCGAAATCGGCGGCGGAAGAGGCAGATGTTGTAAAGGCGGCGAAGGAGAAGATTGCCAAGCTAAAGGAGTCGGGCGGAGACACATCCGAGCTGGAGGCAAAGATCAAGAAGATTGAAGAGGAGGGTGTCGACCAGCAAGCTAGGCAGTACTTCGTGAAGATGTGCGACAAGGATGAGGTATGTCCATGCCGTGTATTGATTTCAAAATCATGGATCTAACCGCAATCGCAGAAAGCGCTCGGCATCTGGAAGCGATTCCGTGACCTGAGTATCGAAAAGTACAAGCAAACCTATGCTCGTTTGAACATTCGGTACGACGATTACTCCGGCGAGTCCCAAGTCTCGGAAGAGAGCATGGACCGAGCCGCAAAAGTGTTGGAGGAGAAGAAGGTCTCGGAGAACTCTGATGGCGCCACCATCGTCGATCTCACCAAGTACTCGAAGAAGCTCGGGAAAGCCTTGGTGAAGAAGAAGGACGGTACTTCGTTGTACCTCACCCGAGATATCGGCGAAGCCAGGCAGCGTGTCGAAAAGTACAACTTCGACAAGATGATATATGTCGTGGCGAGTCAGCAGGACCTTCACCTTGCGCAACTGTTCAAGATTGAGGAGGTAATGGGTTGGGATGACATTTCGAAGAAGTGCCAGCACATCAACTTTGGAATGGTGCTCGGCATGTCAACCAGGAAAGGGACGGCGAAGTTCCTGGACGACATTCTGGCCGAGGTTGGCGAGAAGATGCACGAGGTCATGAAGTCCAATGAGACCAAATACGCCCAAGTCGAGGACCCCGAAAAGACGGCGGACACGTTGGGCATTTCAGCGGTCATGGTGCAAGATATGAAGGGTAAGCGAATCAACAACTACACCTTCGATATGGACCGTATGTGCTCCTTCGAGGGCGATACCGGACCTTATCTGCAATATGCCCACGCTCGTCTGTGCAGCATTACGCGAAAGGTGATTGCTGCCGCACCAGACGTTGAAAACGTGGACCTCGCCACTGCCGCGGACATCACGCTTCTCAAGGAGCCGCAAGCTGTGAACCTTATCCGTGAGCTCGCCAGCTGGCCTGATATCCTCCTCAACACGGTGAAGACGCAGGAACCTACGACGGTTCTCACATATCTCTTCAAGGTGAGTTGCTTGGGAAGCCTCCTGGCGGTAGCTGTACTGATGTGTCTAGATGGCGCACGCCCTTTCATCATCGTACGACCATCTCCAGATTGTCGGCTCGGAGAGGGAAATCATGCTTGCTCGGTACGTCTGCACGTGTTCTCTCCACCCATGGATGCTAACCTTGCTTCAGTCTGGCGCTGTACACTGCCGCTCGACAAGTTCTAAACAATGGCATGCGTCTTCTGGGCTTGAACCCTGTGGAGCGTATGTGAGCGGACACCGACGTTCGACATTTCGACCAGCAGTTGGAGCTTGAATATGGGAGAGGGGAAAATAGGATGGATCTGGCTGTTAGCATTTAGCATAAGGAAAAGGGATATCGGCGTTCAAAGGTGTCGGGATGGTATGCCCGATGTAAGCTAGGTATGGGTATCCGGGGCATTTGATCCCGACTTGCCTAGGCATGATTGCGTGCAGCTGGAAGCACACTTGCACCATCCATCGATCTACAACCTTCCGCCATTCCTCCAATGGCAGGTTGGCAGCACTTTCAAAACTCAAATCCAGTTGGTTGAGTAATCGCCACCATATCCCCACTCGTTCCACCTCTGCATCGTACAACGCCAACAACGCAAAGCTCCTCTTCGGGAAGGTCGCAGCACAAAAGGCGTCGCTGACTGTGCCCCACTTGCAGACGATCCCCGGGGCTGGTGGATGCACGTAGGATTAGGTTTATGAGAGCCTTGAGATGAAGGGTAGGAAGGGTTGGAAGAGCTGGTGCGCCGACGTTGTTACGAATGCACGTCAGCCTGAGGCTCTGATGCGGCTCTCGAGCTTTTGCATCGATACCAGCAAAACCTGGGCTTTGAGGACTCGATTCAAGACGGGGTCTGCCTGAAGCCAAACCACCCACGCTTTGACCAGCTTTGACCAGCCTTCCCCGCACTCTCCCCCACACTCCACACCCAAGGCTGGACGGCTAAAACGCGACAGCAACAGGAATCGTGTGACATGGACGCAACTCAAGCGCGGCCGAAGGCATGCAACGATACGACCTCCAGGTAGATAGATACCTGTCCCATGTACTTCTCGCAACGGTGTCATTCCTAAGCTCTCCTCCCATACATACTGCGCGTCCTCCCTTGTAGAGCTCTACCACGCCGTGACTTCACGGTTCCTATCTAGCAGATGCGGGCCCTGAGATCTTCTCCTCTCGTTCGTCAACCTCCGAGACCCACTGCCGCCACCCAGAATGAGCGCCCCCGGTTGTCTGACAGGCTACCGCGCCGCCCTTCGTCCTTGGGGTAGCTTGCGGCTCCGCGCTCACCCCGCGACTTTTTCCTCCACCCGCTCAACACCAGCGAGCACTCGCCACGAGAGGCATGGGAAGAGCTCTGCAACAGCACGTGTGCAGCAGCACACGAATGCTGGTGCGCGGAGCTTGGCCCGCCCGCGTCCGTTGGCCCTGCAGCAACAATTCCCCAGTCTGCAGCCTGCCACTGCTGTTGCTCGCTATGCATCCTTTTCTTCCTCTCCAGCATCGGATGCTCATGATGAAGAGATTCCGTCCACGCCTCCGTTCACCGCGGGGCCGTACTCTACCCTGACCATTGGTGTTCCCAAGGAATCCTACCCCGGTGAGCGTCGTGTTGCTATCACGCCTGCGAATGTGCAACTCCTGCTCAAGAAGGGCTTCTCACGCATTTTGATCGAGCGCGGTGCTGGGCAGGAAGCTCAATTCACCGATGAAGCATACGAACAGGCCGGTGCCAAAACCGTCGATCGCCGCAGCGTCTTCAGCGAGAGTGACATCTTGCTCAAGGTCCGGGCTTTGAGCATCGATGGCCCCAACAGCGAAGTCGATGCCATCCGAGAAGGAGCCACCGTGCTATCTTTCCTGTATCCCGTCCAGAACCGAGCGGTTGTGGAGAGGATCGCATCGAGGAAGGCGACATCTTTCGCCATGGATATGGTCCCCAGGATTTCAAGGGCGCAGGTTTTTGATGCCTTGAGCTCCATGGCGAATATCGCTGGGTACAAGGCCGTGCTGGAGGCTTCGAACCATTTTGGCCGGTTCTTGACCGGCCAGGTTACGGCAGCGGGCAAGATCCCCCCTTGCAAGGTTTTGGTCATTGGCGCTGGTGTGGCCGGCTTGAGTGCCATTGCAACCGCTCGTCGCATGGGTGCCATAGTCCGTGGCTTCGACACGAGATCGGCAGCTCGCGAACAAGTGCAATCCCTGGGCGCCGAATTCATCGAAGTCGAACTCCAAGAGGAAGGGGGTGGCGCTGGTGGCTACGCGAAGGAGATGTCCAAGGAGTTCATTGAAGCCGAGATGAAGCTCTTCTACGAGCAATGCAGAGAGGTCGACATCGTCGTCACTACCGCGCTGATCCCTGGGAAACCTGCACCCAAGCTGATCACCAAGGCTATGCTCGGCGCGATGAAGCCTGGTTCCGTTGTTGTCGATCTTGCAGCGGAAGCCGGAGGCAATTGTGAAGCTACGGTCCCTGGGAAGTTGGCCAAGTATCAGAACGTCACCGTCATTGGTAAGATGTATGATAACGAGACACACTGCAATCATGTCTAACGGCCCTTAGGATATACTGATCTACCCTCCCGCCTCCCAACACAATCATCCACTCTCTACTCCAACAATATCACCAAGCTATTGCTTTCCCTTGTACCCGAAGACAAGAAGGAAAGGTACTACGATGTCGATCTGAAAGATGAAGTCACGCGTGGCTCCATTGTAACGTACAACGGAAATATTTTACCCATCGCACCTCGCCCAGCTCCTCCACCGGCACCATCGCCCAAGGCTACATCGCCCGCCGACCAGGTCGCAAACATTGTCGCTCTCACACCATGGCAAAGTCAGACTCGCGAAGTCGCTGGCCTTTCCGCGGCTATGACTGCTGCTGTTGCTCTTGGAAAATATACAGGACCGATGTTTATGGGAAATGCCTTCACCTTCGCCTTGGCCAGTCTTATTGGATACAGAGTCGTCTGGGGTGTAGCACCTGCTTTACACTCTCCGCTGATGTCCGTTACGAATGCGATTTCTGGCATGGTTGGTATCGGTGGCTTCTTCGTCATGGGCGGGGGTTATCTACCCGAGACTATCCCTCAGACTCTCGGTGCTTTGTCTGTTCTCCTGGCTTTCGTCAATGTATCTGGAGGGTTCGTTATCACCAAACGCATGCTGGACATGTTTAAGAGGCCTACCGATCCAGCCGAGTACCCTTGGCTCTACGCGGTCCCGGCTGTTCTTTTTGGTGGGGGCTACGTTGCAGCCGTTAGTTCTGGTATGGCAGGTCTTGTACAGGCTGGCTACCTTGTCAGCAGTGTTCTCTGCGTGACCTCCCTTTCTGGACTTGCCTCACAGACCACGGCTCGTCGGGGTAATCTCCTTGGTATACTGGGTGTCTTTTCTGGCATCCTTGCTTCGCTTGCCGCGGTCGGTTTCACTCCGGATGTTCTTACACAGTTTGCTGGTGTAGCTGCCATTGGAACCATCGCTGGTCTCGCTATCGGACGACGGATCACACCTACCTCGCTGCCACAGACGGTTGCCGCTCTGCACTCCGTTGTTGGTCTGGCTGCTGTCCTCACCAGTATCGGAAGCGTCCTCGGCCACAGCGGTGCGGAGATTTCTACTCTTCATATGGTTTCAGCTTACCTTGGAGTGCTGATTGGCGGCGTCACCTTCACTGGAAGTATAGTGGCCTTCCTCAAGCTGGCTGCGAAGATATCCTCCAGGCCTCTGGTTCTCCCAGGCCGCCACATCATCAACTCGACGCTTCTCGGGGCGAACATGGCGACTCTGGGCGCTTTCCTGACCTATGCTCCTGGGGCACCACTGATTGGTGCCGCTTGCTTGACCGCAAACGCGGCACTCAGCTTCATCAAGGGCTACACCGTACGTACAATCTACTCTTATGCGATATATATACCTTGACACTCACTTGGATAAGCTTTGCTAATTTTGAGTCTTCGAATTTTAGACCACAGCAGCTATAGGTGGTGCCGACATGCCCGTAGTCATCACCGTACTGAACGCCTACTCAGGCTTCGCCCTGGTCGCCGAAGGCTTCATGCTCGACAACTCCCTTCTGACGACAGTTGGCGCCCTCATCGGTGTGTCTGGTTCTATCCTCTCCTATATAATGTGTGTAGCCATGAACCGATCCCTCACCAACGTCCTCTTCGGTGGTATCGCTTCGACGCCCCAGACACAAGCCAAGATCGAAGGCGAGATCACCAAGACGACCGCCGAAGAAACCGCCGATGTGCTCACGAATGCCGAGAATGTCATCATCGTCGTAGGGTACGGCATGGCTGTTGCGAAGGCACAGTATGCGATTTCGGAGTTTGTCAAAGGGTTGAGAGCCAAGGGTGTGAATGTGCGGTTCGCCATTCACCCTGTTGCGGGTCGTATGCCGGGACAGTGCAATGTATTGCTCGCCGAAGCCAGCGTGCCGTACGACATTGTCCTGGAGATGGATGAGATCAACGATGATTTCGGTGAGACGGATGTCACACTTGTCATCGGAGCCAACGATACCGTGAACCCAATTGCCCTGGAAGCAGGCTCCGCGATTGCGGGAATGCCGGTGCTGCACGCATGGAAGTCGAAGAACGTGATCATAATGAAGAGGGGCATGGCGAGTGGGTATGCCGACGTACCCAATCCCATGTTCTACATGGAAAACACGAAGATGCTGTTTGGGGATGCCAACGACAGCTGTAATGGTACGTTATCCTCCCGCCTCATCTTCATCGTGGACAGCAACATGCTAACATGGTGTAGCTATCAAGCGAGCCTTGGAGGAGAAGAAATAAGACAATCCGGATATCGCGTAGGAGGACATTTCGTATGTTTTGAATTTTTCACACCACTTTCTGCGTCTTGTTCGTACAGCGAAGAAGTGATGAAGGATGGATATGCCCAGGCATCTTCAACGGCACGTTCTGCAGGTGAGATCAAGACATGGCCTCTGCGAATGCGAAATCGAACCTTGATGTCTCATTTAAAAAAGCACACCGATCCCAGATTTTTTCCATCATACCGTGCCACATCCCCCAAGCCACCCGCCTCCCACGGAGGGTTTTCCAGCGACCCCCCTCTAACATGCACGCAACCCTTACTCATCCTTCCCCACCTTGATCTCCAAGACATCCTTCCCCGAATCCACCAGCTTCAAAAGCGCACCCAGATTCTCCTCCGTCACGACCGTGCATTCCGGCCAACTCTTGTTCTCCCTCCCGCTCGTACCCCAGCGCACCTTGATCTCCTGGATCTGCTCCGTCGCCTCCTTGGACTTGTATTTGTTCATGACTACCCATCCGCGTCAGTCGCTTTCTCCCGCCGTCCCGCGAACGAGGGGGGGAAGGGGGCAAGGGGGCAAGGAATGGATGGGGCGGCAAGGGGGGCAAAAAAAAACAAACAAGAAACGACATACACTCCGCACAGTTCGGGCTCGCCGCCAGCGTGCCGGTGATCAGCTTGTTGAGGGCTTTGAGGCTGGGCTTCGCGTCGCCGTCGACGAGGATGACTTCGTGGCGGTTGGACGGCGGGAGGGTGAAGAGGATGGGGAAGGACATTTTGTGTGTCGTCGTCGTCGTCGTCGTTGTCGTTGGTGGTGGTGGTGGTGGTTTGGATCTGGACTTGGGTTCTGGTGCTGGCTATACACACCTTGTGAGAGGGAAAACCAACGCAGATATCGACGTTTGCCAAGTTTCAGCAGAGGTAGGTTATTCCTTGTGGAAACAGGGGAGCAAACGGGAGAGAGAGAATATGGAATGCAGCCGTTTCCTATCGAGTGGCAGGATTTCCAAGATTTGAAGTGATACGGACTATTCACGGGAGGCAGACACGACATGTACGTCATTATGCCATGGTCTGTGGCACCCTTGTGGGGTTGGGATGGTGGAGATCGCCGCTAGCTTGCATCCGGTCGTGCAGGGGTGAGCTCTGAACTAGATGTGGGTGATGTCTCAGGCACGAACAGTATTATTCAGGTATGGTAAAGAACGCGTGGGGGAACTCAATCATACTAATTGATATCGGAATAGCGTGCTATGCTACTGAATGAAACGTAGCTGCCGGCGGCCGTTGTGGGGTTTCTGCAGTACCACTGGAAGTGTAGTAGGCGGTGACGTGAACGACCCCGCACTGAACGAAGAAAAGGAAATAGTCGTGTAGACATCAGTTGATCGCTCGGCTAACGGCAATGCCAACCATACAAAGATGAAAAGATGGATAGATGTGGAGGGGTATCCCATACCGAGAGGTTGGCCTTTTGATATCCCATTCTGAAGACGCCCAATGCAATGCAGAACTGTCGAAACTTGCGCCTGGTCTCGTCCATCGAATATCCGGGACCAATTATCCCACACCTATAATAGACCGATAAAGAGTATCCAGAAGAATGGAAGCGTGAAGGTGGGGGAATGCGACATCTACTTCTCACCCCGCGCAGATATCATCTGCTGCCAATGTGTGAGATCGCGGCTGAGATGGTCCATCATCTGCAGGGTGCTCAGACTTTTGAATGAGTCAAGGTCCTCGCTGGTTTTGACTCCTTCCTGGCTCGAAAGACCGTTTGTCGATGGCGTAGGGGTTCGTCCCGGCGGCGTCGTGCTCTTTTCACCCGCCAGGTCAACTTGACGCTGGGCGATATAGTTCTGCATGGCACCAGCTGGCCGTCGAATGTCATGCCAGGAGAGTTTTTGCAGTCGCCAATTCTTCGGCTTCGCTTGTTTGCCACCCGCTGCTCCGTCGCTGCTATCGTGTCCATTCACAGTTCCATTGACCATGTTTATCTGAGGCGAGTTGGGCGAGTCGTCATTCGCTGCAGGAGAGACCCCATTTGTTGTTGTTGATGTTGTTGTTGTTACCGGTGCATCCCTGGTGTACTGGTTTCTGCCCAGGCGACTCTGACGTTTCTGCGGCGGTCGACCTCCCTTTCTAGGGGCAGGAGCAGGCTTGAGGTTCTCGGTAGGTGTCTCCGGGGCTACCGATTCGGATGCGGACGCTACCATTGCTGGTTCTTCTGCTGGAGCGGTCTCGAGTGGCTCCGATTCTGCATACATGTTAGACGTGTCGAAGAGGGGTCTGGAATCCATCCTACCGTCTGCCTTTCTTCGCTCGGCGCGGCCTTTTCGTCTATTCGCAGCCTCGGTCCGCTCCTTCTCTTTCGCGCGGAGTTCCTTCTCTCGCTGGCTCCTCGCTGCAGCACCGCGGGGCTTCTGTTTCGGTGCAGATGTCGTGGTAGCGTCGTCTTCGGACTCCAAAACCGGAGAGTTGCTCAGGGATCGGGAGCCTGTACGTTGCCGTTTGACTTCCTGTTTGATCCTGTCGCAAAGTTTGTCAGCCAACCCTCTCAGTCCCGGGCGTGGAGCAATCCGACTCACTCTTCGCTCTCGTCCCGACTCCGCTTCTTGCGGACACCATTCTCCATGGCAGATGTAGGGCTTTCATGCTTGCTCTCTTCCAGGACCTTCCTCAAGACTTCGTCCTCATCATAGGCTGCCCTGCTGTTCATCGTCGATCTGCGTTTGCTGAAGGACTCTGCGCTTGCCCGCGAGACGCGTTCCCGCTCCTTGGTTATTTTGCTATCCGAGTCCTTCGATACGGACGTTTTGCGGGCGTTCTTTCCGTGGTGCTGGTCGTAAACGGGCAGGTATCGCGAATACTTTTGCCTGCCGTTGCCTTCGTCAGCATGCATGCCTCTGCGTGGGCGGAACGGTCATCTCCGGCAGTGGATTGGACCGCAGAGAAATTGCACGTACCCTTTCGAGCTGACCATGACCTTGTGCAGGTCTTTCCTGCACTCCTCGCAAAAGTACTCGTCGGGACTGGCCGCTTCATCCATGATGCCGACACAGCCGCCATGCTGCCAGACCTTGCAAACGTCGCATTGGATGAACAGGCCACCTGCTTCATCACCCGGGATGTCAGAATCTGTCAAGGAGACGGATTGGCCGTCTTTGGACTTGCCCGCATCCGACGGTGGACCCGGGTACTCCTGCAGCCCACACAGGCAGCGTGTGACCTCATCCTCCTCGGCGATGTCGTCTTCCAGCTCATCCTCGAGCTTTGCCGTCCCGTCTTCGTCGGCGTCCTGCTCGCGTGTGCGGCGGCGGGTCACAGGCGGCTCCGCCTGCGAGTCGCGAGGCGGCTCGTCGGCCTCTTCGGAGGAGAGCGAGTGTGGGGTGGCCGATTTCTGCGGCGACGACTGCTTGTGATTAGCCCGCACGGCTCGGTCGCCGCGGGACGACGAGGCGGAGGAGGATGTGGTGCTGTGAGCTGCCGTGACGCCCGGCGGGGGCTGCGTGGTGCGAGCCCGCGAAGACCGACGAGGCGACATTGAGCTTGCGAGTGCGCTTTTTCGCTGGGAATGCGGGTATATGGCGGGCGAGGGCGGGAATTGGGTCGAGTGGGTCGAGCTGCGTCGTGCGCGCGAGGTTGGTGACGATTCAAAGTGCGGAGAAAGCAGGACACCGGCAGCTTCAGAGGCCGACGGGACGGATTGAAGAATGGACAAGCGGTTCCGGCCGTCGGCGGCGGGTTCCGAGGGCTGGGCTGGAGCGGCGAGGAACGACTGCGTGCTGGAGAGGAGCAAAATCACCCGTCGACCCTCGAGCCCTGACTTGTGAGCGGGACGCACGCGAAAGTCACGAGTGGCGCCAGAGGCCGCCCGTAGGCGCTAGGCCCAAAGCGGACTGGCGCCGTCGCCGTCGGCAGTCGCAAAACGGGCTCCATGGCGTCGAGGGCGCGGGATGGGCGTGAGATGGGGCCCCGGCGCCGGGTGCGAGGAAGGGTCGTGGCGGCCGATGCAGATGAGAACAACGGGGCGGTGTCGGCAGGGAGTTGTGACCTGGAGACTGAACCTACCGAGGAATATTTGAGGGGCTCGGGTACTGACGACTGCGCTTGGCGTTTGCCCATTCACCACCCACCATTGCTTGATTTTGTGTGCTTGTTGCCGGACCGGCTACCCCACTGCAGGAAGAATCGCAGTCTGCAGAAATGCTATTTATCGTGTACATACTACCTGTACTTGACCCTCAGATGACGCATTCAGACTGCCTGGTAGTCATCATCACATCTGGCGCTAAGCACAGCAGTCATATCCGCATTCCAAACCGACCATTTGTGTGAAATATCATAGCTAGACATACAGACTACTACATCGTGGTGGTTTTCCAACTTGGCAAGCCCCTCAGTTCTTCGCCTAGTCCCTGTGCGTTCCCTTGATTGGAGCGCCGTTGCTGGTACTGCCCGCCTTGCCGGCTATGCCATTCGCAGCCTTCAGATCCCCACTCTTCGCCATGCCGTTGTGCGTGCCGTTGAAACGCAAGCCTGAGATGCCGTCGTAGCCCTTCACGCCCGTCGCCTTCTCCATGCGACTCGCCAGGTCCTCCGAAACCTCGCGGAAGATGCCAATCTGGCGCTTGATAATCTCCTTGTCGGTGCAGTTTTCCATGTGCCCAGACGCATTCTTGACAAACCGCTCCCGCGCACCCTCGTCGAAGACCTTCTCCCACAGCGCACGCGGTCCGTTGAAGTCCTCTGGCCGGATCTCGGAGAGAAACGTGATGGCTTCGCCGATGAAGTGGCCATGGGTCTTGTCAAGGTCGACAGAGCGTTGGCGGAACGAGATGGGCTCGATGGAGGAGAGATAGTTGGGACGCGAGCCTTGGTTGTAGAACGCCATGGACCCATCACGCTGGAAGTTGCCGGCTCGGTACGGGACTCGTGTGGCATTCACCGGGAGCTGTTGATAGTTCACGCCAACGCGATGTCTATGCGTATCCGGATACGAGAAAAGGCGACTCTGAAGGACCGGATCGGCCGAAGGCTCGATGCCGGGAACCATGTGCGAGGGATTGAACGCAATCTGCTCGATCTCTGCGAAATAGTTCTCGACATTTTCGTTCAAGAACAGCTCGCCGACCTTGCGGAGTGGGAACTGCTTTTGCGGCCAGACATGTGTCAAGTCAAAAACGTTGATCTTCTGCTTCTCCCACACCTCTTCAGCCTGCTTCGCCGTCATGGTTTGAATCATGAGGTCCCATCCCGGATAGTCGCCCTTTTCGATCGCATTGAACAGGTCCATGGTCGAGTAGTCGGGAGAATAGTTGGCCGAGTCTTCCTGAGTGATGAACTTGATGCCCTGCTTGCTCTTGAAGTGAAACTGGACGTATACCCATTCGCCAGCCTTGTTGACTAATTTCATCGAATGCCCGGAATAGCCGTTCATGAACCGGTGGCCATCTGGGATACCACGGTCACCCATGAGAACCATGACCTGATGAATCGATTCCGGGTTTTGCGAGAAGTAGTCCCAGAAGTTGGTCGAGTCGTCGGCGTGGGTGAGATGCGTTGCCGGGTGCCGCTTCTGCGTGTGGATGAAGTGCGGGAATTTGGCCGGATCTCTCAAGAAGAAAACAGGCGTGTTGTTGGCAACCATGTCCCAGTTGCCTTCCTCGGTCCTGAACTTGATCGAAAACCCTCGAGGGTCGCGGGCGCAATCGTGCGAGCCAGACTCGCCGCCGACGGTGGAGAAGCGGATCGAGATGGGGCATTCTTTGCCCCCCTTGAATAAATCGGCAAGACATAGATCTTCCAAGGAGTCGGTGGTCTTGTAGTAGCCGTGAGCACCTGCACCTTTTGCGTGCACTACTCGTTCGGGAATGCGTTCGCGATCGAAGTGGGAGAGCAGATCAATGAGGTGGAAGTCTTGCAAGAGCAGAGGTCCATTCTCCCCAACACGCTGCGTCTCATAAGGGTGTGGATATGGAGCACCATTGCTGGTGGTGTACACCACATCTTGTGCTTTCGCGTTGCGGTCGTCGAGATAGTTCCGGTGAGCATCACCGTTCCTCTCTCCGTTTGCCGTATGCGCCGTCATGGTTGGTGTGAGTGCTATCAAGGGCAATCTCTTGAGGATAGATCAAAAGTAAATCCGTCGATTCTGGAAGAGCGCCGCATCACGCTCTATATATCACTGCCTTGTTCGCCTCCCCGGCGAATTCCGGCGCGCTCCACCAACCGCAGTTTGAGGCAGTTGCGATCGCTATCTGGATATTCGATGCGAAAGTGGCAGTCGATGACGAAAGCGAGTCAACTCGACTAATCAGCTTCCAGGCACGCACCCGTCTACGTAAGAAAAAAAGATACCAAACAGACCTCGAACATCGGCATTTCAATATTTTAGACTATTGTGCCTTATTAGTAATGCGTATACGGTCATAGATCCGTCACCCGCATTTTTCGATGATGTTGTTGTTATTCTTGCCGTGGGGAAGACCCACATCGGGACGACTGACGTGCACCAACGTCATTATTGACAGCGGATGCTCCACGCCCTCCTCCGGACGATCTTCCACGTGACTCTTAGATCACCTGGTTAGACTGGTAGACGGTAGATTGTGACTGATATATAATCATACAAATATTTTAGAATTGTTCTACTGCCTGTTGATATTGTCTGTTGGCATTATCTATTGATATCGTCCCAGGCTCGACTGAGAAGCTTCACTGATGTATCGCGATATACTGTCGACAGCAGCGAACGGGTCTTAATTATCCGGCTATGGCAACATTCCAGCATCCGGGAACGACTCTATCGATGGTGCAGGGAACGCAGGTCTTGAGGTATCAAGGTCAATACTCTGCCATCTTTTGATTGGTCAAGGAAACGTCCCTCATCTGGATGATACTCCGGCCTCGTTCGATATTGAACGAAGTCAGGTACACGTCGTTGACGTTATCCTCTTCAGTCACTTCTCTCATATATGCACTCAGCCAACGTTCAATGATGGTAGTCTCCGTGCTCTTCTCTGTTTCCGGTCTCCCGGATCCTCATGAGCTCTAATGAGCAGCCCAAGGACCGTCACTAAGAATCTCAGCGTCCCAGATTGATCCCAATGGAAATCCTCACCGATTTCACCAATGACACAACAATCAAGATCTCACCAACCAGTCCAACAACTTACCGTACAAGCAAAATACCGTGCTACACAAAGGCATCCCGCGATGCGGCTTCCCATTTGACGACTGGGCTGAAAAGGCAAACCACACGCTCTTCTTACCACAGAGTATCGAGGCTAACGACCACAGACATTTCGACAGCGCACAATTCTCGGACTTGCGAGTTCGGTGTCGAGACGAAGAATACAAAGTACACTGCATCATCATGTGTAGTCACTCGAAATGGTTTGCAAAAGTCTGTTCGGAAGCTGCGCCGGTATGCGCTCTCCGCGAGCCCATGACCTATTTCAATAACAATCCATAGAGCAGACCAACACGGACTATCGACCTTAGCTCCGAAGATCCTAATGCTGTCGAAGCGATGCTGCAATACTGCTATCAACTGGAGTACGCCGACAAGTTCCTTGGTCTCAGTAGCGCTGGCTACACCATATATACATTGAGCCCTCACATTGACATCTACCTACTCGCGGTCCGCTACCATATCCCTGGCTTGAAGCAACTGGCTGTGGAGAAATTCGAGATGCGCGCCGCGGTCCTGTCCCGCATAGAGGTGAATAAAGACAGGTTCTTCCAAGCGGTACGCCTGGTGTACGCGTCGACGCGTCGCGCAGTTGAGGATGAGCTATGCAGAGTGGTGGTCAAACTATGCGCAGATCATTCGGAGCAGTACATTTTGCGAGGTGGCAAGACAGCTGCGAAGATGTTCAAGTTGATGGATGACTTGCCGGCTTTCAGGATTGACCTGGTACGGGAGATGGCGTCACGCTTGAAGTAGGCTTTAGTGTCCAATCAAGTCCCTTCTGTAGGTTTAATTTCCGGGTGAATCTTCGTTTACAGGTCCTTCTTCCGTTTTCAATCCTGCTTGCGGCCTTCACCTTCGCGTTTGCACGTGCGAAGCACGTGGGCTGTCCCTCTGTCGCGTACCCAAATACCATTGTCGAGCCTCCTCCTCTCCCTTTTGCCGACACCAACTCAATTCTGTCTTTCTCAATCGTTATTGTTCAACCGCCGCATCGATGTATCCATGCGAGAAGCCAAAAAGCGTGCATGTCTACTCGGCAGACTCTGATGCCGACTCCAACAAAGAGAATGTTGATCCTGTCTTGAGTGGCAGCCGAGCAGGCGGCGCTCAACAGCGAGTAACCACCCTCACATCTAGACGGTAAGCTACGCATGCTGTAATATGTTGCACAATTTTTCTTAACTTTGCCCCTGCAGTCTTGACCGTGACGGTTCAGACTCGAAGAGAGGCATACTTACGGAGCAGAATACTAACCCTGGCACGGCGAGCAAGAGGGTGAAGATATACCTTCAGATGAAGCCGAACGAGGTCGCCATCTGCTACGCCAATAGGGGACGGATCGTGGTGATGGACAAGGACGTGATGAGCAAGCACTCTCTGTACTTCCAGAAAGCATTCAATGGCCGCTTCGAGGTACTTATCCCCTCCAGAAAGATGCGGTGTTTGCATATCGGAAGGCAATTAACACACATCACAGGAATCAACGACTCGCTATATCCGCCTCAGTGGGGACTCCCCCTTCGCCATCGTCGCTATGACACAATTCATGAACGAAGGCTACTATTCCCTCGCACACATCTCTCACCTCAAGAACGCGCGCATGACGATGCTAGATCTCCACGTCCACGCCTATATCGCCGCCGACAAGTACGCCGTCCCAGGACTAGCCGGCTACGCTATTCGAGAGTACCTGGCAATCGCAACCCGCATCATTTCCGTTGATTTCTCCCGCGAAGACTTCGATTTCGATTCCGAGCGCCCACTCGATGCCCCGCTCCACCCGCTGTTCATGTCACCGGCCATCGAGATGGACCAGCTGTTCGACTCTGTGGTGCTGCTGTGGAAGAACACGGGCATCTTTCGCGACGATATGCGTGATGCTATTCTGGAGACCTTCACCCCAGTCCTGCCGAAGCTCATGAAGTTCAAGATGTTCCGTAGGATGGTGGACTTGCTGGAAGGCTTTGCGCAGGATCTGGCGACTGTACTCGAGGATGAGGGATTGGAGGCTCGTTTTGTGAGGAGTTTGGCGAATGCGCCGACCGTGGCATTCTTTTCGCTGACGTAGGGAAGAGGCACGACAAGGGCGAGTGTGTAATGTTCGGAGGTAACTCGAATCGTTGGCTGATGGAGCGGAACGAGGACGATGGGACCGACAAATTCTGTGCGTCTACGGTAGCTTGTTTACTGGCACCATGTCTGGCCTGACGCAGTCGTTCTCGTGTCACGAATGAGAAAAGAGGGTATGAATCATGATATCACCAAGGCCTGAGAAGGAAACTGTATTTGGGCAGTACAGGACAATGGGTCTACTACTTGGTGGGTGACCTTTATCGAACCTCGCTTCGACCTTGACTCTCGCGGTAGTGAAATCCTAATAATAGACATGCTTGAAGATGTTCTGTGAAATCTTGCAAGGGTCATCCAACACCTCCCTTCCTTCCCTCCTCCCCGCTCTTATCTCGTGTCGTGAGAGAGCAAGCTCACCCATGCCTATAATAATACCCATCCTGTTGCGCCAACGTATTCTGCCAATTCCTCTGCTGATTCATATGGCCAAGGTCTGAACGCATATCCGTCCGTGCATTGTAAGCCTGGTACTGATACTGTGACGGATTCCCATAGCCATCCCCGTCGTAGATGGCGTGTCGTCGAATGCATTGGGATTTGCTTTAGCGTCCAAAAGAAGACGAACGATGCTTCCATCAGTGACACCATCATATGCCGCAGCTGTCAGAGCATTACCATACTCTTCGCCTGTCGCGTTCGGGTCCGCCTTGAAGGCTTGCAAAAGAATCGCAACCGTTGATTCCTTTTCCATATCTGTAGTCTGCCTTATAGACACACAATTGTTGAGAGTCTCCGGGGATATCCGTTGCTTGGTGTATGTCCATATTGCCTTCATCACTTCTGTCAAATCCTCGGTGCTTGTAGCTGCCAGGTAAAAAACATCTTCGCGGTTGAGCCCGGTGCTTTTCTAGAGAAGAACATGTACCAGTTCTCAGTTATCCTGCTCAGCGGCGATGTCTATGACCTCTTGTACAAACTTCGGATCGTGCCGAAATTTTAAGAGCTAGGCAACTTCTTTGCAAAATGGAGACGGCTAGACGAGGCGGAAGCCATGTAGATACGAGCGGGCGCTAGAAGGACAAAAGAAGGCATTAGGAGCAGAGCATACATTAACACTTAAAACAGCCAACGACCTAGGCACACTTTACATAAACTAGGGGTGACTAGATGAAACAGTCCAGTCTATCGTCGTAGTCAATACAATCTAGGGTCGTTGTGGTAGAACAAAACAATAATTCTATTCTTTCTCTAGGTGACATGTTGATTTCCTAAAGTTCTTCATGAGCTAATTTTTTCTTCCAAATTACTCTTACTTTGATCTATAATTTGTCCGCCCCGACTTCTTGTAGCCTACTTCGTCTAGCATTCTACCTCTCCTACTAACCGTTCTCACTGTCAGATTGCTACAGGCTCAGGACTACATTTCCCCGTAACTTCCTCCTGTAACTTCCTGTTTTGTTTCTCTCACCTCGACTCGACTTCGCAATCAGGACCACAACGCTCAACACAAATGACACTCTAACACATTGATATGCTTGAAAAACGAGACAACGCCATGTCAGCATCACGAGCCTTCTACGCAGAGTAAGTTACTGCGATGCATGTTCACGCATACCGACCACTGACACCACTAGGGGCTTCAAAACCGGCATCTTTTCCGACACCACTCTCTGTTACGCCGACAAGCATACCTATAAAGTTCATTCCTCAGCACTCGCCCCGAAATCGACATGGTTCGCCACCCATCACATTCCCGGCAAACCCATCGTCATCCCTGATGACGGCCTCCCACCCGCCGTATCCAAACTCTTCAACGACTGCATACACCCGTGTGCAGAGCACAAACACGACGAAAATGACGACAGATCAGATACATGCACACCTTGGACCCTTTTCAAAGCGATGCTAGAATTCTGCTACTCAGAGACATACTCAACCCACCAACTGACGGAAGTCACTGCGCAACACCCGTGCCTAACCAGCATCTATCTATACATGCTCGGCAAGCAATTCGGCGTCAAAGACATCTTAAGCCATGCGACAGAGGGCTTTGAGACTGCTGTATTGACGTGTGGTCGCGATGTCGCCGTACATCATGTCAACTTGATATACGCGCTCCCCGGCCTCGACAAAGACGATATCCTCCACAAAGCGGCATTGGGGCAAGCGAGAAAGATAGCGGATACAGAGTCCGTCAACATCGAACAGGATATCTTGACGAAAGCGCTGGAGTCTCATATCAAAAAACTCATGCCGAGTGCAACGGAAGAGCTCTTCGCCGCCGGCTACACGGTCCGCAAATCCCTCTGTTCCAACACCACCGCCGACCCGCGAAATGTTCGGGGGAAATCTTGCATTCCCTGTCTTGAGCCTCTCCAACCCCTTGAAACCTTCAGCCTCCTATGTGAGCCCTGCAATAAAGCCAAACGGATTACAACAATAATCCTCCTCCCTCAAAATGCGGGCAACGGTGTTGGTCTTGTGTTTTGGCGGTGCAATGGATGCAATGAGGAATGGCTGGCTGAAGGTACACGTACTGGAGGTTCTGTTTTGTAAGGATGTCCTTGTTGTGACGTACCGAGCCAGAGGACGAGGAGTCAGTCAAAGGAGTTGGTGTGGAAGTGTGGAGCGTGCTGGACCGCTTGGTCGACCATTCCTCGATTGAGAGTGCAGGAGATGGTGAAGAATATGGAGGAATGTATTTGCTGCCCGAAGAATTAAGGGGTGATAAGAAGAAAAATGCAACGGTGGGTGGATCACAAGGCGTAGAATAAGCTCAAATGATATGTGAAAATCGATTCATGGAGTTTTGGTTGGGGTAATTTGTATATGAAACGTGAACCGGAAAGCTTCTCCAGCAGTATCGGGTCTTTTGACGGGGCTGAAGTACAGAGATAAGATTTTCTTCGAATCACTCATTCTGGGGCAGACCTGTCCATCATGCGAATTCATTTCTTCCCTCTTCCCCTCGCATTAAATGTTTTCAATGGATCAACTTTGCCATTGCGCCCCCTCACCACTTTCTTCCCTTTCCTTTTCACAAACCTTAGAGTCTTTGGCTTGTCCATGCCCACAAAGCCAATATCTTGCGGTTTCCTTCCGTCAGGTAGCAGATAGTCAGGAACTGCATCATACATAAGTAGCTGATCAAAACAATGGTGTACGACAAAGCTTACCGTGCTTGAGATGAGGTTGGATCCTCGCTGGATGATTGAGGTTCTGATCGTGCTTCAAGTGGGCGAGTTCATCGGGATGTTCTTCAAACTGCACAACTGTCAATATGGAGGCATCGAGGAGTGGTGAAGATAACGTACATATCTGCTCAACTTCTGGCTCTTCGCCAACTCCATCCTGATCTCCTTGATCCGCGCTTCGCGAACGGCCAACTTCGTAACATGCCTCAGCGCATCCGCAAAGCGATATCTGAACGGCTCCAACTTCTTCATATCGAACTTCCAATCCTCAATCTTCTGGCCTTCTTTCTGATGTTTCTGTATCTTCTTGAGAACCTCTTCGTCATTCTCTGCACCAGCGAAAGTTGTCGGCTTATGTTTCCGATACCTCTCTTTTGGAATGACAAATGAGATAGCAGTTCCGCTCTTGCCAGCACGGGCAGTTCGTCCAATGCGATGGAAATAGCCTTTGTAGGTTGCAGGCATGTCGAAGTTGAGAACGCAGGAAACGTTGCGGAAGTCGATGCCTCGCGACACACCTGAATCTGACTTGCCGTCCTCTCTCTTGGCTTTCTTCCTCGGTCGCTTCTCATCGCCCTTTTTCATCGAACCCATGAGCTCGGTCTCGTCCGAGGCGATGAGGATATTGTAAATATTTTTGTTGAACTCCTCCACGATATGCAACCGCGATGCGAGGGGTAGTTCGCTGTTGAGAACACAGCTCTTGATCCCAAACTGCTCGAGAAACAGCTTCACTCGATACGACCGGTCGACATCGCCTACGAAGATGATGCTCTTGCCTGTGATCAACTTGAGCATGAAGATTGCATACAGAATCAAAAACTTCTCCTCCTCCGCGCAGGGCAGCACGTATTGGCGCACCGACTGCGAGTCTTTCTCCAAATCGTCCAGGTTCAATATTACGGGGTCGCGACAGAAGAGGCCTTTGACAGCATCCAGGTCGGTGCTAAGCGTCGCGCTCATGAGGAAGATCTGGACGCCCTTTGGCATGTTTTGGGAGATGTAGTCGAGATCCTCCTTGAAACCGTAGCCCATAACCAAGTCACCCTCGTCGACGACCAGATGTGCTAGCCCCTTCAGAGACAATGCACCATTGTTCATATTCGCAGCCGCTCGCGCAGGTGTCGAGACAACAATATCCGGAAACTCGGCCAGTTTCGCCTTTTGCACCACCTCCGACTCCTTCCCAGCCAGATTCTGTATCCGAACATCCTGCCCACAGAATGCGGCCAGCGATTGCGCAAGTTTCGTGACCTGGCCCGCGAGCTCTTTCGTCGGGACGAGGATGAGAGAGGACGTGACGCGCTTGTCTTTGCGGCGGAGTGTGTGGTGGAGGATGGGTAGAACGTATGCCGCCGTCTTGCCTGTGCCCGTTCCCGATCGTGCGAGAATATCTTTGCCCTCGAGCGCCAGCGGGATGCATTTTTTCTGCACAAGTGTAGGCGATGACCATTTTTGGCCTCGTATGCCTCTCAGTAGACGAGGCTCCAGATTCAGAGAAGAGAAGGCGGGCTCGGGGGAGTTGAGTGGCTCCGAGGGTTTGGAGGACGAGGCTTTTGAGGCTTCGGCGACAGGGGAGGACGGCTCAGAAGCCTCCGGCACGTCTCTTTCGTTCAGCTTCCTTTTCGACATTGTGGAATTGGGCTGGAGTTTTGGGGAAGTGGGAATTGCGCTGGCGGTGGTTGTAAAAAGTCGTTCCTTGCCATCATGGAACTTTTCTTGCCGCCATGCTTTTTTGGGTTAGCGCACCCCGCTGCCAAGACACGCGGATGATCTATCGGCTCGAGAAGCTCTGGAGTTGTTTTCGGAGCCATAAGCTCACGCATAGCTTCGCACCATTGTAATGGCAAGCATCGTTTGGATTTCTGCATTATCCTAGCGCTAACGTGAACACAACATACTACATAGAAAAAGATCTCAGTTAACGTCAATGCAATACCCGCCTGACCTCGCACCTTCTGTTCATAAACTCTGGATACATTATGTACCTACCGCAAGGATGGAATACAGATAGGTAATACAATGAAACCCGGCATGAATAAATACTGAAACCAGAGGAAAATAAAACATGTTTCTTGATGCAAGCATGGCTCACAGCGTCTGCGGTGTCAATTTTGTGCTAAGAAAAACGTAGGTATCGTGACAAGGAAAAGAAGTCTCAAGAGAAAACGTATATCGCCAAACCAATCCTGGATGTGTTCTTCTGGTCGGTCCAAATCGTAGCTTAGTAGAACCAATAATCGTTCCAATAAGCCATCAATCTGCTCATGTACTCCGGATGAACGCGGCCGATATCTTTGACCTTCACGTTCATCTCAATTGGGTACGTCTTTCCGAATCGGAGCCGCGACTCAGCTTTCATCTCAATACTGGGGTCAGCCGGAATGACCATGATTGGCTCCTTAGTCATCCCGGCTTCATACTCCCCAGGTATTCTCGTCGGACTTGCGTTATTGAGATGGATGATGCTGTGTTCCTGCGGAATACAACCAGGCTTGAGAACGCCACGGCCTTGGTACGTGGATATGGCGCATGCGTACACGAAGCCCCTCTTAGTCGATACAACAATAAATCGACGAATTTGTGAGAAGACATTAGCTCCAAACCTTCCAACAGTGATAGTATCGTTGTCGTTTCCTCGTTGAGCTAATGTCTCCGAGGCTGCTTCGGAGTAAAGCATGGAAAACACCTATAGAATTGTTAATACCATGCACTATTCTTAATTCGTTCTAATACATACTCTGCCCTTTTTGAAGAATTCACGAGCCTCGGCATTGGTCCGCATCCTATAGCCTGCCACGAATAGTCAGCGGCTTTCATTAAGTTTGCAGATTTCTTTCACTCACTTGGATCTAGTTGCTCAGTCCACCCACGTGTTGGTGTACCTTCTATAAGGCCTGGTATCGAGGCTCTTACTTCTGGAGGTGCTACGGTGTTTCGATCAGAATACGAAGCGGATACTTCCAATTATATACTTACGTCGCTCTGGCATAAGCTCCGCTTCACCTGATTCACCGAGATTGCCTGTGTACGTTGCTTGTGGAGGTGAACCGGATACACCGGAAATCGATTGGACATTGTGGTGATTATAGGAGTATGTACCAGAGTCAACTCTTTGCGAATGACTGTGATATGGTCAGCGAGTCAAATGGTACAAGGCACTAAGTGAGCACTTACCCCTGTGAAGGAGCTTGAGAATAGCTGTGGGGACCATATGAAGGATGGCTACCTTGCAATTGATGTGCCCCAGATTGATTATACCTTTCACTGGAACGATAGGTACCTTGGCTGTAAGTGCTTTGGCTAGGTGTGTATGTACTTCCTGGGGGGGTCTGATATGGATAAGATTGTTGCGACTGCGCATGCAGTTGAGGGACTGCAGCTTGCTGATAATCTCTGTACCAATGATAGTCGTACTCTCCTATCAAAGTAAGACAGGTCAGTGCTTGCCATGCAGTGAGTTTTCTGAGATAAATCTTACCAGCTTGGTTTGGTGTCGTACAGTAGTAGTCCTGGTGCTCGTCGCTCCAGATCCAATTCAAGTTACCCGCCTGCATCTTGCATAGCACGACACCAACAATGGGAGCAACGCATTAACCCTCCATTGGCCTGTATTAAATAGTGTTTCAATGCGGCTCTGCGAGCAAGCTCATTTGATGGGAGTAGGGGATCAGCTCTTGATTGAATGGAGTGCATACCTAATGGTGGACCTCCACACACAGTACTTGCATATGCAGTTCATTAGCTTCGTTGAGCAGCTGTAGAGCGTGACTACACCAAGGATACCCCTTCAGACGCGAATGGCTGCGCGATGCTTACGCTAAGCCCATAACGCTGCATATTGACACGGCGTCGTACCGTGCCGCTGGCACCATCCTCCTGGGTCCTGTCAGCCGACACGTGCATCACAAACAAGCCTGCACACGATAAGACGATGCCTGTGACTGGAATATCTTCCCTCGGCTGATTGCCTGTCGTCATCTATATCCGCGCTTACACACCACGTACATATCATATCCTTCGGCCTGGCGAGTGTGCGTTCCAGCTCGCTGTCTCTCGCGCCATCAGCTGTCGCTTACAACCCCCCTCCATCTGCATTCTTCGCCTGGGTACATTCGACACCGCTCCGAATAACCCCTTATATTGACACACGTTTCGCCCAGCCATCACACTAGCTGCCACAATGATTACTGGTCCGAACTTCCGTTGTTAGGTCACCGAGTGGCCGGGGCGTGTCTTGGAGAGACGTGATTTCCCGTAGCTGAAACTCCCTTGCGACGCGAAAGTCATATTCAATCACCCAAAGAATGAAACCACCAAAGTTCTCCAACTCCGAACACGATATACGTCTTTCCCATGTCCCTCCAAGCGGACCAGAGTTCTGTGAAGAGTTCGGGTAAAAATGGCATCGATCCTGCTGGGTCGAAATACGACCAAATGCTTGTTTCAAAGATCCAGCGACGGCTAGTGAGAGCATCCATGATGCAGGAAGAACTCAGCGGGTTACGAGAAGGGCTGCTAATCGAACGCGAGAAAGTGAGATCGTCAGGGACATCTTTGCGCACCCAACGGGTCGAGGCTGGCAACGCCGAAGTAACTTTTATGAGCACTCTTCGCCAGCTCTTCAATGAACGAAGAGAAGAGTTCCCACCGGTTCTCGATGCAGCGTATAGTGCTGTCGAAACGGCGCGAGATAAACTAGGTGAAATGGAGGAAGACTACCTCCAAGCTGAGCATACTTTGAGCGGATCCGAGTGGGCATACATGGACAAAGAAAACGATTTTTACCAATTCGAGTTTCAAGAGTTATTCGACATCAACACACCTTCGCATATCGACCAACACCCTCATGCCCACTCTCCGTTGAATTCCCCAACCGCCGAGTCACAGTCCATCTCTAACGACATAGAGGAAGACTACCAGAATGCCAGAGCCGAGCTTGACAGCTTTAAGGAGCAATTCGAAAGCTTACGTGTCGAGCAGTCCAGATCCTTCGACCTGCACGAACTGCCAAAGGTGCGTCCCGCTGAAGAGATGGTTGGACCAACTTTAGACCCGGAGATTCTATCACAAAGTTCCGATATTCTTGAGAACCTCATCAACAGCGAGGTTAGAGTTCGTCGGCGGAAGATGGCGCTAGAATACAGGCGTGAATCAGACCCGATTCATGTCAGCAGCTCTTTGATGATGGCATCCGACACACATTCCAAGGCGCAAACAGAGGGCGCTGCTCCGATCCTCCTCGACCCTATTTTCAAAGAGTGGCTGTTGAATTGTTGGGAGAGCAATTTGATCATAAACTCTCAACAAGAAAGCCAGGAACGCTTATCGCAACATCGCACTACTGATGCCGGTGAACAGGCCTATGTTTTGGAGCAAACATCCGAACCACCAACGAGAGATGACAATCCGATTTCTTGTTTCAAAAATGTTGGAAACCATGATGCCAGCCATGACGATGAGGTCCTACGGCCCACCCTATCCGTGATTTCTACACCCCCTGGCCAGCTTCTACCCTCGACCAACACCGAAATACATGGTTCCGGCGCAATGCGGCGGATACCTTCGCCCCCAATACAGTTCGATGAGCCTATATATGACTGCCTGGTCAATGTCCCCAGTCTAGTATTTCGGCCTGTCGTTATCCAGCCATTGGAGTTTCCTTTTGACCCTTCGAAACCTCGTGACAAGTTGAGCTTCCATGGTTCATCTTTTCCAGCTCAGGCTACGTCTAAGATGGACTCATGCCCGCAAACCCGAACCAGTCATCGGGACATGCAAGGTCTCACCAAAGCAAATGGTACACTGATTGCCCCGGAAATGAATAAATGCGAAGACTCGATGGGTCCCCTTCAACGCACTTCCATCGCACGGGACTTTCCGGAACCCGTCAATCCTCTAGATTGGAAAACGCGGAGTGTCCTTCCACAGGTGTCACGAAAAACTATAGATACTTGTGCCGAAGCTGGACCCATATTTGGTTGTGTTTCCGGTGGTTTCCTATATACTGGAGATAACCTCGGTGGCTTTCCGAAAGCCCGGTCTGAACAAAACTTTCCTGTCCAACCTCTCACAAGGAATTCTCTTGGGATGAAGAGTCACTCACGAGCGCGCACCACATCCGCAATCTTCTTCAAACAATTTATGTGGTACGATCCCATATCACATTAAAGCTATTGGACGGGCTGATGCTTGTACAGAACGAGCAGGATTGATCCAGTACAACAAAACGCCCGTGAACCAGATCACCTCGGCGGTAGCCAATTTCCCGGGTGGCGACATTTTGTTTCATTTCTCTCCTTTTCCTTCCCGATCGGGATGCTGTGGTACTATCCCGTCGGCCCTACTGGATTCGCCTGGTTTTTGATTCGAGGCTGTGCCCCTGGCTTTTCATCTTCAACACTGGAAACCCAAATTTCTGCCATTTGCATCATTTCTAATCTATGATGCCGGAATCAGCTTATAAACTCTCTTGGCTTTCTTTGCGCTATTTTCGAACCTTCAAGCATCGATTATTGGTATGTGCGGTCCTCATGTTTTTGCTCCCATACTGTACCAACACGTGGATCACTTTTGGATTTGGAATACTCTGGAAAGCCAACCAGCACCTTTTCCCATCTTTGGATTTGCCGAGGATACCCTGGATGAGGCCTAGAGACGCAATATAATTTCTGTCTGGTCTTGAACTACCGCTTTCCACAGAGTGCCTATGTTATCAACAACTAATGAGGTGTCCAATCTGCTCGGCCTCTCTTCACATTTTTCCCGCTATGGAAGTTATCGGGAGGGTTATTCAGAGACATCATCTTCGACTTTGCGTATTCATTTCGGAGATTGTTGGTACGCACGCACTCTCGATCGAGATCTTCGCTGATCACCGAAAGTTATCGTGCTACCGGGGCACCATTAATATGTTCTACAGACTCAGCACCCTTAAGAATGACTCGGAATCGCCCTGGATGCTTACGCATCGATTCCCACATGCATACAGGACACTGCGACCGAAAACCTGGGATGCCTGCTTAACACTCAGCATCTAATCGATGACAACATGGTAAGCAACTGTTCCTAACTTTCTCCTCGAAATATACGTTGCTAGTCAATCTGTATTGGATCACAATAATTCGCTAGCCTCTATATTTACCACAGAATGGACGAGATTCGGGTAGGACAGCGACATCCAGCCAGGCATTCCGAAAGTTACTCTCACCGCTACTCAGAAGTTTAACATTCGAGAAACTCCATCGCATCTCCATTTCTCCAATTGATTGGTGCTTAATACTGCAAGCCACGAAACCTAGTTAGCTTCACGCCACATCAGTTTCAAAAGTCTCTAAATACAATTTTCTTTTCCCTCAGATCACTCTTCGTAGCCATTTGAATGTGCATGCATGTCACGATACGGCGACAAGCACACCCCAGCTCGTCGTTGTATGCGAAGGCAGTCCGTCGGCCAGAATGGTCTGACTCATTCCGAGAGGCTTCGCGACATGTCTGTTGTATGGTAGCATTTCTGCGCCTTTCAGCCGCTCCGGGTGAATTGGATTTCACCGTACCGCGGTTGCCTCGAACCAGGTAGTCAGGCTTCCAATACCATCCTTACGCATGCTTCCATCTATAATCTATCACAAACCATGATAGTGACATCCATTCGCGAGGCCGAAAGCTTATATTGGCTCTCCATCTTACCCGACCGTCACTTGGTCCCCGAGTCCCGACAGTCGGCTCAGTCTCACACACGTGTCCCGAGGTTGCACTGGCTCGGTCCGTACCCGTATTTATGCACGTATCTACATGCTTATGCACCCCCGCGCGTCAGCCTTAGTCGATCATGAACGGCCCACTTCCACACCCAAGCATTTGGTTCCAGCCTCGCGACGTACCGCGTTACTGGAAGGTGTAACTGGGAACGAGCACAACAACCAAGTTTCTCCACGAACACGACACATGACGTGGGTTACAAAGTGGGGGATCAACCGAGCAATGACTCACAGATACGCGTCACATATTCTTCCGATGCGCGTCTGCTGGAAATACAGCTTCTTTAACAGGCTGCATGATGCGAATGTGTGAGCGCCAAGTTATCATGCGTGGGATTGTGATGCGTACTCATCTGGTAACAAAAGCCGATAAAGCCTTGCTGGGTTTTTGTACAGTTGTGCATTGCAGTTGTGGTGTGGTGTGTATTGTTGGAGTCACACTGTGTGCCAATCTCTTCTCCTGCGCTCACTCCACTTCGTCTTCTGTGTCTTCGTTGGCAGGCAAACCGTGATCTTTGTCGCACGATTTTCAGCCTTTCTGGACACGAGCGCAACAATTTTCCTTTTACCAACTTTGCTCTGATGATTTGTTGACATATGATGATCAGGTTGGTCGCCTCAGGTTTCGGTCGACTACCTGGCCTAATGCTGGATGAATACGGATGTACGGCGTTTGGACTCCCGCGAGGCAAAATACAGAAGCGGCAAATGATAAGGGAGTGAGGCTCAAAAAGCAAGACCTGATTGCACGAAATAAGGCCACGGGGTGTGGGCTAACAATGAAAACCCAATAAACATAAACAAGGAAAGGTATGGTAAGCGTTACAGGTGCGGGGTGAAATGAGCGAAGATGGTAAGCGAGGCGACAGACAAGGACTGTCGTGATGAGGGCGTAGTTGACAAGGCTGAAGCTGACAAGGCTGAAGTTGATAAGGCTAGACTTTGCACAAAGCTAGACAGGGTTTAATGTTGCTTTGATGTTCACGGTTCGAGGTATCAGGCAAGTTTGCCTGCTATTGAAGGCAACGAACAGATGATGACAACAAGACGTAAGATATTGCGTGTGGATGACATGAAGCGACTGGATATTGCAGTGAAAGGTCCATTCGTACGTATCCTGGCAGAGCCGTACTCACATGAAGCCCTGTTTCTGAACTAGGCTTGTCATTCTACGCATCGGTATAAGCAATACACTCCCAACAGGGCGATATATATTGACTGATAACAAGCTTCCGATACGGTAGCAGTCTTGTTTTGGTATGAAATATGTCTTTGCTCAATAGAGGTATCAATGATTAGTAGCAGGACTGAATATTGGGTTTACGCGTTGGATTGTCAGTGCGCTGCGCAGGTTGAGAAAGTCTCGTCAATGAGCTACTACATCAGACTCACAGTCTTCATACTAAAATAGAGATAATGTCACTTACCTCAAGAGGTTTAAATATTCGGTATTCGTATTCAGTGTTCGCAGTAGAGAAGTTGCAAGTTGACAAAAGCCAGAAATTTACTATCTGTCCGTACGAGGTAACATCTGATGTCTGTACGGTCATGTGACGGCTACTCTTACATGACTAAGAGTACCGTGCGTAACGTGTTTTACCAGTAAGCCGATCAAACCAGTAACCTGATCACCCTACTACGAAAATCTACCATTACTGAACGATTACTCAACACTACAACAATATATCGCGATATAGATAAAACTAATAGATTCGTGCTATCTAGTAGTATACTGAGTCCTTTTATGTCCTTGAACGTGACAGTTACTGCATGTTAGTAGTGCCCGACGCCTAGGTGTTTAATTAATCTAATCACCCTCCTCAACTACCCTATTAGCCTCTACAGCTAGCCTCTGGCCCTCCTGAGCCTATAGAGCGCCTCTACGGGTAATATACTGTCGGCGCTATGTACGCTTACGCTCTTAATACTGTACAGCTGCTTAAAGCTTTACTACTTCCTCTGTAAGGATAGTAGTTTAATGCATAGCAAGTTAGCACCCTTTAACAAGCTAGCCAATAGCTAGAGTAGTAGGGCTCTAAGACTGACAACGAAGTAGGTCCTAGATATATTGAGCCTACTACTAAAGCTGGTCTGTCGTATATGGCGTCTCAGCTATCCACTGTCCTTCTACTACGCTAGTTATTGGTGGTGGTGATAGTATTCGGACGATAGTCAGCGACGAGAGTACCTATTCTAGGTTAAATGGGATAAGCCCTGTCGCCTAAAAGCCAGCCTGGATATTCTCTAGCTTTAGAGCTTGTAGCCTAACTGATTTATAAATAGATAGAAAATCTACCTTGTCTATATAGAAGACTCTTTGGCGCGTGAGCTGCTGTTAAGATCCTTGATCTAAACTAGCCTTAATATCTTCAACAGAAGTGTTTGGGGATAGAACAGTAAGCCTGGGCTTTATTAAAGGACAGCTCTGTTAGTTTTCGCGGAAGATATCTAGATACGG